>JAXQGQ010000047.1:0-37289 GCA_037040145.1 Sordariomycetes sp. M70-01Q | reverse complement strand
CGGGTGCCTTTTACCAACTTGCCTATCTGAGGACTCTCCGACGGCATATGCCGTCTACCCTCCGTGAGGAGCACGCAAGATCGCTGGGGCTGGGGTTACTTCAAGCTTACCATAGTATGGTAGAGGAGGGCGGGGCAGTATGTACTGCATGTTGGCCACAGGCTTGAACACACTGAAAGCGGTTAGATCAGGGAGAGGTAGGCCAGGTATGTAGGCAAGTATGATGAGATGGGCGATACCCCCGATGCCGCGTGCCCCGACACGCCGCCCATCGGCAGCTCATCTCTTAAAGTGGGCGTTGTCCAGCCCTGCGGGAGTTTGCAGACCGTCCGGTTCTATCGCGCAGCATCAATGCCATTGCTGCACCGCCAAAGAGACTTCGAGCAGTTTCACTTTCTCATAGTTGCTGAGCGCCATTGAGGGTCGACCACGCGCCAAAGCTCGCCAAGAGCGAACAGGAAGTAGTACAGAGCAAGGGGCTTCGGGGCCCGCACCACGCCCACTCTCAATCTGGGTCGCTGCGCGGAGGAACGCTTTTTTCCCCCCTTACTCCGTGTCGGGTTTGGTCTCGCTGCTGGACCACCATTTTCGACGCCGTCTCACACCCCAGTTTGCCCCGGACCGCTGCAAACGGCGCCTCCCGGGGGCCGCGCACCCTCCAACCGGCCTCACTCCTGTGGACTGGCTACGCCAGCGAAGCAGGTAACTTGCGACTCGAGAAGGAACTGGTGCAGAGATGGCCGACAGCACGTTCCCCGGAGTCGGCGCCCTGAGCTCGGCCAATGAGAAGACCAAGGCCGAGCCGGGCCTGCACAGCGCGTCGTCCGCCGACAGCGTGGGCGTGCCGGAGCCGGAGTCTGGCCTCGACGCTCAGCTTGATAGGACGATCCTGTGGAAGCGCGATCTGCTGCTGACTCCCGTGCTCGGCCTGCTCTACACGGTCATGTTCCTCGACCGCACCAACATCGCCAACGCCCGCATCGAAGGCCTCGAGAAGGGCCTCGACATGCCTACCAACGGCTACAACATCGCCCTGTCTCTTTTTTATATACCATTTATTCTCAGCCAAGTACCAAGTAACTTGATCCTCAACTCGGGGAGGATTCCTCCCAGGTGGTTCCTCGGGGGTCAGATGTTCGCCTTGGGTAGGCTATCCTTCCCGCTCGCTAGGTGTATGAGCTCAGCAATGACATTTCTGACCTTCCGCGCATCACAGGCATTCTCAGCATGTGCCAGGGCCTGACCCAGTCTTACGGTGGCCTGCTTGCGATCCGCTTCCTCATGGGTATCTTTGAGTCTGCCCTACCCGCCGCCGCGACCTACATGCTATCATCCTACTACACCAAGAAGGAGGCGGCGCCAAGGTTCGCCTGGTTCTTCAACTTCGCCCTCGCCGGGCCCTTGTTCTCCGGCCTACTTGCATACGCCATCGAAAACCTGGACGGCCGCGGCGGGTACGAGGGCTGGCGCTGGATCTTCATTATCGAGGGCCTCATGACGGTCTTTTTCGCCATCATTGCGGCCGTCTTCCTGCCCGACTTCCCCCAGAAGCCCACCTGGTTCCTCCGTGAGCCTGAGCGCCATCGACTACTCGTCACTCTTGAAGCGTCCAGGGGAAATGAGAAAGACGGGTCGGCGGCCGACAATGTCCCCCTCTGGCAGATACTCGTTGACTGGCGGATCCACCTGTTCTCGCTGTGCTTCTTCTGCGTCGACATCACTGCCTCGTCCGTCTCGGCGTTTGCGCCCACTATTCTTACGGAGCTTGGCTGGACTGCTACCCGGGCGCAGCTTATGACCATGCCGGTCTGGTACGTCGTCACGTTTGCTTTGCCCCGATTAGACATGCGTAGTCGAAGGCTGGCCTGCATGGATGTACTAATTGACTCGTTTGCATTGTAGGGCCACGGGCATTGTCAGCACCTTCACTCTCACTATAATATCCTCGCGCCTCGACCTGCGCTGGCCCTTCATGCTTTGCGCGACATGCCTTCAACTATGTGGTTGGGCCATCATGAACGCGTACGTTGAAGGCAATGTTGCGCCCGGCGTGCGCTACATGGCACTCTTCTTCATGAGCGCTGGCACTTTCCCGCAGATGCCGCTCCTGATGGGCTGGCTGAGTGCCAACTTGCGTGGCCGCAAGTTCCTTGCTGTGGGCATGGCCTGGCAGGTCAGCTTCGGCAACTCTGCCAATTTGGTCAGCAGCAACGTCTTCATCAAGACACAAAGCCCCAGGTACTTTACCGGCTTCCGCAATGGCCTGGTTTTCACTTGCATCGGTTTCACTCTCGTATGCGTGGCCACGCTGCTGTGTATCTACCGGAACCGGGTCCGCGAGACGCGCCGCGCCGCCATGAGTGATGACGAGAGGGAAAGAGATGACCAGGTGAACTTCAAGCTCCATATTTAACGGCGCCGTTCATGTCTGCATTTAATTTTTGCGAGCTCTACGTCAGTCGAAGAATTCAGTTAAGCAGCAGGGCTTACCAATATGGGACGACCGCTTCTATGTATTCTTCACCCAGCAGATTCCCCTTCAGCGTCATACACTATCCCTTCTTAAATAATGAGACTCGTGCCGTCGTCCGCACCATTGACGGTTTCCATGCACGGCAGCGCGCAGTGCGCCGAGGGGGGTCAGTCTCTTGTAATCTTGAAGTTGTGTAGAGTAGGCTATGTTGTCAAGAGCTTCCGGCGTTAGTATGTTGTTCTATTAGTATTCCAAGTACAGAAAAGTACTGCAGGAGTACGGGCATCCCCTCATCAAATTGGCGAACTCATCTTCTATTGTCTCTCAGAGAGGTATTATAGATGCCGGACACCCTGGGTCAGAAAAAAGGGCAATGCGATCCCAGACTGCACATGCTTCCGAAATAATATCTCCTTTCCTGTCTGGTTTTGCGGAGGTGAAATGCGGAGAAGCAGGGCCAGTCTCTCCTTTCTCACAACCCCACGACCAACCAACTCACCCAACTTCACCAACCAAGATCGGCCCGAATAGACAGGCGGGCCTGGGTCACTTGAGCTTATGCCAAGAGTTGACGACGATCCAACAACCTACGTACGTACTCGGCCGAGTCTCGGCACGAGTATCGACTGCCTTCCGCTGCGCTGCTCCACGAGTAGTTATACGCTAGGTGCTATAGTCAACCTGTTAGTCATCCATTGATCATGACCACCAGCAAGGATCCATTCCTCACACCCACAATCCCCAGAACTTCACCCGCCGAGCTGGGGTAAAATCCCCGAAGACTCACTAGAGTCTCGTTTCGCCGTCTTCATGGGGGTAGTTGTCGCGGCTTAACATTGCCCAATTCGCCGCCACAATCCTCTCTTCCGGATTCTCCTCATGCCGCCAAAGACTCTCTTGACCATGGTACCTTCAGTCAGCCACTACAAGCCAGAGATATCATGCTCAGCGCAGTGCGCTCGCTCCCAGCTGAGACGCCAGTGTGTCCTTAAAACAGAGGGAGTCCCCTTGTCCGCTCATATCAGCACTGACGATCCTAGCACGCACGCAGAGGTACTTCAGACGTAGGGAGAATGCGGGGCAGCTCTATGATCACGCGAGTGCGGTGTTAGTCTCGCAAGGACAAACACCGGCAACTCGCAGCGGGAATGGGAGAGCGAGAACCGGAGCGAGGTGGAATGTGCCAACCGGTGATATTCCGCGTTGGAGAGAGGTTTCGCCTCTTCCCCGCATGGCAAATTGTCTTGCTCCAACAGAGACCACGCGCTCCTTGGCCCTGCGGAAGACAGATAGATCTTCGTCCACCGAGTTCTTGGCATGGATACTGGCTCTGCGGGCTACCAGGACCTAAACCCCCGCATCGGCAGTGCCTCTCCGTCAGCGTGTATAACAATAGGCGCGAGCCCGCTGCGGTAATATGCAGCGGTCGAGGTTAAGATGTGCCAACCCTTATATTGCCTCATCCATCCTCATCGCCAACACGACACCCGTTGCAGAAGTCCAGAATAGCATCAGTCATGGCTGGTGGCGTAAAGAAGCCAGTCAATATCTTCCGCCTCAAGAATCTAGGAGAGCCCAAGGAAATATTCAACTGGAGACTATGGTTTGCGGTCTTGTCCTTCGGCCTACTCGGCGCCGCCAGAGGGGTGGATGAAGGCCTCATATCCGGCGCGTTCAACTCCAAGGACTTCCAGAAGACAATCAACTACGACTCGTACGACAAAGTCACGCAGGCAAACATCAAGGCCAATGTTTCAGCTATGGTACAGATCGGCAGTGTGGGAGGTGCGCTCTTGTGAGTAGGCCCCCAGATCACCACTTTTCTGCGCGGTCGTGCTTCCTAATTCGTTTCTCGGCTAACGAGCTCATGTCCAATCTGCTTCTCAGTGCCTTCCTGATCTGCGATCGTATTGGACGTATCTGGGCCACCCGCCTCCTGTGCCTTCTCTGGATAGTGGGCATCTCCATGTTCATGGGCGCCAAAGGCAATCTCGGGCTCATCTACGCGGGTCGCTTTATCGCTGGCCTTGGGGTCGGGCAGACCCCCGTCGTCGGCCCAGTGTATATTGCCGAGATCAGCCCTTCTTGTGTGCGTGGCCTCTGTACCTGCATCTTCACCGGCTTCGTTTATCTCGGCATCGTGCTGGCCTACTTCACCAACTACGGTTGCCAGGTCAACTTGGGCGACACCAGCCACGCCCGCTGGCAGGTGCCCACAAGCTTGCATGTGATCTTCGCGGCCATTATCTTTTTCCTCTCGTTTCTCCAGTACGAGTCGCCACGCTTCTTGGTCAAGCAGGGCAAGAATGACCGTGCGACCGAGGTCATGGCTCGAATACGCAACCTTCGGCCTGACGATCCGTACGTGACTAGGGAGATTAGCGCCGTCATTGCGCAGCATCAGGAGGAGATGGAGGCCACCCGCGGGGCAGGATTCCTTGGAGTCCTCAAAGAGACATTCTTGGTGCCCAGCAACCTGTATCGCCTATACCTGACGGTGGGTGCCCAAATCATGTCACAGTGGTCAGGAGCAGGATCCATTACCCTCTATGCCCCAGACCTCTTCAGCCTACTTGGCATCACCGGCACCGATGAGTCCCTGCTCGTCACCGCTGTCTTCGGGATCATCAAGCTCTGCGCGGCTATCGCATGCGCTCTGTTTCTCGTCGATGTAATCGGCCGGAAGCGGTCCCTGATGATAGGGATTACCTTGCAGGCGGTCTCCATGATCTACATCGCCTCCTTCCTGACTGCCGTGCCCAGGCTCGGCGTCGTCGACGACTACCAGTTGGCTGCGAATGAGACAGGGCCATCCAAAGGGGCCATTGCGATGATATATATTTCAGGGGTATGTGTCTTTCGGAGGCCGACCAAATCCTCTCCCCCCCCCCCCCCCCCCCCCAGGCCCATCCCTTGTTTTTCTCTTCGCAAGTGAATGAATACCCGCTGACGTCTCGTACAGTTTGGCTGGGCTCTGGGTTGGAATTCGATGCAGTATCTGTTGACCGCCGAACTCTTTCCCCTTCGGATCAGAGCACTCTGCACCTCGATCGCCATGTCTTTACATTTTGCCAACCAATACGGCAACTCGCGCGCTGTGCCCAACATGCTGCTGCCGATACCAGACGGCATCAGTCCCAAGGGCACATTCTGGTGCTTTGCTGCGGTTACCATCCTGGGTTTCTTCTGGGTGTTATTCAGCGTGCCTGAGACCGCCGGCAGATCCCTTGAACAGATGCATAGGCTCTTCGAGTTGCCATGGTATAAAATCGGTCTATACGGCAACGAGGACGCCGAGCATCTGGATGCAGCGTACGAACAGAAGACTGAGGAGGCAGGCGTTTCTATGACAGCGCATGTGGAACAGAGACGTATCACCGAAGTCGCCTGAATCGGCCTGTCGTGTGCGGAAGGGCCATGCTGTGGTGGCGTAGATAGGGCCTCAACAAAATGTATAAAGCAAGCTCTAGGAGGGTGGTCGACAGTTTTGTCCGCGTATAAGCAAGGGCTAGGGTCGCAGAAACTATAAGGAGTTGGTACAGTTTCCCTCTCCCAACACCCTAAAGCGTAACTGCTCCGGGGCCACTGAGCTTCTCGTTTCATCATAGGTCGTCTCTCAACGACTTCCAGATACGACCGTCTCCTGTTCGTCGAGTCATTTGGAGCCATTGGCCGACAGATATCGTCAGGATGAAGAGAAAAATTAGATCCGTACGGCTCCGTTCCAGACGACTCCTCCTTCTGCTCCTGAAGAAATGTGCGAGGTCCGATGAGTGCTCGTTGCAACACAGTTGTCTCCTTCAGGGGGCGGAATGTGAAACTACACTTATAACACCTAGATCTGCTGACAAAGGATTCAACTTACACCCCAATCCAAATCCGCTATCCGCATGATGTACCATGGACTTACCCTCAGGCGCAAAATTCCCCTTGCCTGCCGCCAATGTTGCAATGCGGAGGTGGTAGAATCTGCAGTGCAGAACAAGCGAGTTCGCACACTGCTTGGTGCGGAGTAAACAAGCCGCGCGTGCGGCTGAGATTTGCAAGAAACTTCAGGTCATTGGCAGCCAAGATCTCGCTGTAAAAGTCTAGAAAGGAAGAAGAGGAAGAAGAAGAGAGCACCAGCTCCTGTGATAAAGCAGAGACAGACTCGCGGCAGGGAAAATCACCTCAGAAGACAATTACAGATGACAGGGTTGATTCGCAGCGTCTTGACACAGTAATTACTACCCGCCGGCCTCGAAATTTAACCCGAAAAGCGCCCCTCTCCATCATTGGCAAGTCTTATCGTAAGAGGTGGTAATGCTGGTATCGGCTTCGAACTGTGTAAGACGCTTCGTGGTACCGGCAGGACCGTCTACATTGCATCAACGTCGCAAATCCACCGCCCTACCTCCGCGGACTTTCCCCTGTACGATCTCTTTCGGGTGGGAACGCCGATACATAAACTGGGGCTTTCTCAAGGTGTCATAGAGAGAGAGCCTCGAGAGTATGAGGCCCGTCCCCGTAAGCCCCGCAGTCTTCAAGTTTCTGGAGCTTGATCTGAACGACATCTTCAGCACCAAGAGAGCCGTAGCTGCCTTCGTGGACAGGAGTCACGACTCAACGTCGTCTGGAGCCAGGGCGGACTCGGCGCCTGCGGGATACCTCTCAAGGCCAAGACCATGCAAGGGACCGAAGTATTAAGGGGCATCCATTGCGTAGCGCCTTTTGGTCTTCGTCAAGCTGCTGCTGCCGCACCTCCTCCGCGCTGCAGAGCGGTCGTCCCTCTCAGGCACGGTACGGGCCATCTGGATATCGTCTGTCATGGTCAAGACACACACGCCCAAGTCTAGCATCAACCTGGAGGAGCTTGATAGCGGCGGAAGTAATAGCCGCACGGTGAACTACGCCTCATCCAAGACCGGCAGATGGCTGCTGTGCCACGGGTTCGTCCGCAGGAACGGGCGTGAGGCATCGTCAGCATCGTGCAGAACCCCGGTAATTGAAGTCTGCCATATTCAATAGCGCCCCCGCCAAGGCAATGCTCATGCTCGACAGCCTTGTACTGTATGATACCCTGTGGGGTGGCTATACGGAGCTTTACGCCGGTCTATCCGCCGATATTGGTTTTGAGAGTAATGGAGCATACGTCATCCCTTGAGAGCGCATTCAGCCTAAGGAGGAAAATTACCGGCAGGATCTATTGACGCAAATGAAGCCGAAGGAGCAGGGTAGCGAAGAGTTGAGCAAGCGTTTCTGGAAGTGGTGCGAAAAGAAGGCTATCGAGTTGCGAGGGTGGATTCTAACGGACCAGAGAAGCGCCCATTACCAGAGTTGAGGTTGCAGATTGCTAAAGTCTGTTCCTCTCAGCTGTCTCGTGTCGAGTGGCAAAGGCAGAACGTCTCTTGATATCCTCGCCAGAACGACACCTATTTGGTAGGTAGTCAAAGTTTAGAAATGGCAATTTGGTGGCTGGACTTTGTACCTTCATCACCACCGTGGGCACTTGTTGCCATGCCGCGTCTTCAGATCATTGACGGGACTAAAGGGTGCGGTTGATTTCGGACCTCTTTTATGAACCAGACGGAGTCTGATGTGCTGCCTGTCCACTCCCAGCCGCATTACCCTGTCTCTTCGAATCGTATCTTCCGCTTCCGCCCTATGTCCTTCGCTGCGAGACACCTCTATCTTCACTTCATAGTGCCTCCTTTCTGGTCTTCTCGGCTCAAAACGCCAGTCAACGCAGAGAGTCGGCCCAGGTAGTGGCAATACCTCGGCGATGCTATACACCCTATTATAGGTCGAGGGCCTGTGACTGACACTGTCTAGAATCAGCACGACGGCGGTATAAGGCGGCTTTCTGCCAGACCTGGTTCAAACAGTACCATCTGGTAATACAGTCCCCTCTGCCTCAGAAGGGTGACATGGTTGCCCTTTTCCATCACCCGCCCCTCTCCCATGACGAAGATAACGTCTGCGTTCTGGACCGTTGCAAGCCTGTGTGCAACTACAACCATAGTCCTGGATCTTTTGGTTCTTTCGAATACAGCCTGGACGGCCCTCTCAGTCTCCGAGTCCAGATTCGACGTGGCCTCGTCCAGGAGGAGCAGGCGCGGGTTCCTCACAAGGGCCCGAGCAATGGACACTCGTTGTTTCTGTCCGCCAGATAGGGTGACCCCCCCAGTCCCGATCTGGGTGTCGTAGCCTTCGGGAAGAGAAACGATGAAGTCGTGGATCTCGGCGTCGCGGCACGCCTGATGCATCTCCCCGTCAGAGACCGAACTACCATCCGCGCCCATCAGTATGTTCTCTCGTAATGTCCCATGAAACAAGGACGACTCTTGCGCAACCAGAGATATGTCTCTCCGGTATACGCTCAGGCACAGGTCGTATATATCAGATCCGTTGTATGAGATTGTTCCCGCCTCGACAGAATAAAAGCTTGGAGTTTATCAGCGGTACCGACCATGGACTTTGGTCTCCTCACTCACCGTTCTAAGAGAGATATGACAGTCGTCTTTCCCGAGCCTGCGAGGCTATTAGCAACCTACAACAGTCCCACGACCGAACAGCATCGAACGTGAAGCGACTTGCCGGAAGGACCCACTATCGCGGCAAACTGCCCCTTCTCAATCTGCGATGCGTATAACATCAGCAAATGAGCAGCACTGTAGAGTCGACGATACAGAGCCTCACCGTCAGATCCAGTCCTGTCAAGACCGGAATGTCTCGAGTCGGGTATCTAAACCACACGTTGCTGAACTCGATTCTGACCCCCTTGTCGTCTTCTCCGAGGTTCCCGAAATCAAGCGAAATCAGGCGGCCGTCAACCTGGTCATGCTGCCTCATATCGATTATGCGGTGCGCTGCAACAGAGGCTTGGGCGATGTCTGCACAAGCGTCAGATGTCAGCCTTACCAGAGAATGTGTATGTCTCGTACTCGGTGCGTAGCTCATCCATTGTCCGGCACCGGTGCTGCCCTGCAAGAAAGAAAAGCCAGTAAGTCAGAGCTTCAGAAAGTATATCCTTCATCCGGACAGCCCATACCTGCATGACGGCAATGTATACAATTACTTGCACCGTTAGCGATTCCGTTGAGCAGCAGCAACTCTTCCGCACGGATCACCTACCGTACTGGAACGGGTAGTACTCGCGATCCGCCATGAGAGTGCCCCCATACCTTTCCGACTGTCAGCCCAGTAGAGAAGAGGAAGACGATAACGCACCACAGCACAAACGCCATGCAAAGCAGGGAGATGCTGTCACTGAGTGAGAATATCAGAGTCGACAAGGCGGACTCCTTGAATGCGCCTTTGATATGGCTATGGAGCAGCTGCTCGTACCGCCTGCAAATCGTGTCTTCGAGAGTCAGGGCTGAGACTGTACGGAATGCCGTTATTGCCTCACTCGCAAACTTGGCGCTCACGGCAAAGACCTGGTTGTTTTCCCCCTCGAACCGCTTCTCGTAGCGAACGCGGAAGAATGCAGCCGCGAAGATGATAGGCATCGCGGATGCGACTGTCACGAGGGTGAGCTTCCAGCCGAAGTAGAAGGAGATGACCAGACACCCGACAACGTTAAGGACGGAGATAATGACAAACACCATATTGGTTCCGAGGAGCTGCTGCAACTGTGTCGGGTCGGTTGCTAGTCGGGCTGTAAGCGCGCCCGCCGAGTGGTCGTCGTGGTCAAAAAAGGCCATGGATTTCGAGACGATGTTGGCAAAACACTCTTTTCTGTAGGCATGTGTGATATTCTAGCATCAAACGGCGTTAGTGCCTCACTCCTAGCGCAGCGTGGAGGGAAATAGTTAAGTGTCACTTACGAAGGCAAGCGACGTGGCGGACCAGCCCAGGGCGAAGTAGCTGATGCCTACCGCCACCGCCAGCATGGTGAAGACGAAACACCAGAAGTTCGCAAGGACTCGCAGCCACCAGAAATTCCCAATCAACTGGAATAGGGAAATCAGCTGCGCAAAGAGGTACGCCTGAACCGGAGCGCTGGCTGACAGGGAGCAGATCAGCCAGTCTGATTTTTCGATTTTTGTCCGTCTCGAGACGCCGGAGTTGTGGAGTCTTACCGCCGCCAATCAATGCGCCAAACAAGAGAACAAGATACCAGGGCCAGAATCTCATCTGCTCCTTGATCAGCAGGCCAAAGGCATTCAATGTTCCCCTTCCTTTCGGCCGTTTTATGGACTCGTTGGATACGCTCGCCGTGCTGTCTTCTGGCACGGCCTGCTCGCTCATAATGGTGTCCATATCTTTCTCCTCGGACAAGCACGACGCAGCACTGCTGTCACTGCTCGTTTCGTTTGCAACAAAGGACAGCTTCTGTGCAGTAGCCAGTGACCAGTACGCGCCGTCTTCTTCAGCCATGAGGCTTTCGTGTGTGCCTTGCTGTACTACTCTGCCCCCACGAAGAACGACAATCTGGTGTGCCTTTCGTACGGTAGACAGGCGGTGGGCAATGGTTATGGTGGTGCGGTTCTTTGAGGCTCTGTCCAATGCCATCTGGACCTGCCGTTCTGCCCTGACGTCTATCGCACTCGTCGCCTCGTCAAAAATCAGGATCCTCGGTTGCTTCACAATGCTGCGGGCAATGGCGAGCCTCTGGCGCTGACCACCGCTAAGCATGATACCGGCGTCGCCAACGCGCGTGTCATAACCCTAATAGATTATCAGCCTATAAATGAAGCGCACAGTATAACTTCCGGAGAGAGATGGTGAGGGAGTAGGTAGGGAAGAACATAGTCGACGACGCACATCTGGGAGCCGCCGTATGAACTCGTCTGCATAAGCCTCCTTGCAGGCTTCCCTGACAAGCTCCGATTTGATCTCTGGAGACTCGTTCTCCCAGCATGTCCCAACCAGCCCATGTTCTACATTACGATATACTGACTCGTTGAAAAGGAAAGGCTCCTGCTGGACAAGCCCGATCTGAGATCGCCACCACTTAACGTCGAGGTCCTTCAACGGCCTGCCGCCAATGGTGATGATTCCGTTGCGAAGACACAAGGCCTGGAGTATCCTGTTAGAAGAGTTCTGATTGCAGCGTAAGACCAGCACTGTGTCACTTACTGGGAGCCTGTCAGTCTCGTTTCCGTCAAGTTCGTACCAACGCTCCAATAGGCCGACAATGGTACTTTTCCCAGACCCTGACGAACCTACAATTGCGGTCAGTTTTCCTGCGGGAAATGTCACATTCAAGTCGTCCAAGATCCGCAGATTCGGCCTGTTTGGGTAGGCGAAATTGACGTGCTTCAAGGTGATGTCGCCGCTGACTGAGACGTCGGGCGCTTTGGCACCGCCGGCGTCTGACTTTTGGGCATCAATAATACTGTAGAAGACAGTGGCTGCCCCCGCTGCCCGCGATGCTCCTGAGAGAGGTCCGGTAATGCCACCGATGGCTGTCGTCATCGACATGACGGACAGCAAGACGCTAACAGCACATTCTTAGCTGAGAAGTCATGCCCCAAGGTGAAAATCATGCTTACACCATCAAGGTTTCCGGACTGTTGATTCTGGACTCCATGAACATCTTAAGCGAATACCAGAAAGCAAGGGCAAAGGTCCTAGAATCTTCAGCGACATCGTTTCCGCGGTGCCCGGGCTCGATTGATCCTTAGGACTTACGCGTAGACGGCGAAAAAGACTATTAGTTCCCACCACGTTAGCAAGATGCTGTGCTCGATCTTGGCCGGGGATCAAATTACCAGACGCCTGTTGAGTTGCAACAAGCGGAGACATTCTCAATCCGCGTCGACGTGACTCACCAGCCCATCTAGCATACCGCTCCGCCATCTTGGCCTCGGCTCCATAAGCCGCCACCATGCGAACGGAGCGAAAAACCTCGTTTGCAATCGTTGCAGCTTTGATGTCTGCATGCTGCACGTCGTTCATTATCTTCATAATGAACGGCGTGGTTACCCCGTAGACGGCAACAATCAAGACCATTCCGCTGCTTGTCACTAAAGTCAGACTCCAGCTATACGAGAAAGCGATGACCAGAGCCGAGACTACAAGAGATATTGACTGCAGAAGGCTCCCCAGTTTCTCCGAGATGCCTGACTGCAAGACGTTGGCTGTTATAGTTATGATCGCTGCCGTCTGGCCAGGAGGCATCGCATCTAACGTCGAGACAGGTTGCTTGAATAAAGTTCGCATATACTCCAGCCTCATAGCCGCAGAAATTCGCAGGCTACTTGTGCGGAATCCGAGCTGTGGTAAGATTTTGAGCCTAGGCACATACTCCCAAAGTGATGATGATCTGTGAAGGCCCTTACGTATGAGATGTAATCCAAGAAGAGCCTCGCAGCGAAGAGGTAAATCAGGTATAGCCTGCCGAGTGGCATCTCAGCTGCTGCCATCGCTAAATTCGTATTGCAAGTATTGTGGCCACACGTACACGCATTCTACGATACCATCCATGAAAGACATATGAGTCCCTTGCTCGTTTCCGGGTTTATAGTAGCCAGTAAATGAGGCAAAGACCTTTCCTTGCTGGTTGTCAGCCATAAGTCCTCTTTTGGCTCAGGCCATGACGGCTGTCTTACCGAAAACAACGTTCATGAGAGGCATAGTAGTTCCAGCGCATATCGAAGCCAGGGATGCTGCAAAGATGAGCAGTCTATCGGGCCATGTTGAATATGTGAAAATTCTCTGTTGTCATTGTTAATTGACTCAGCAACGGATTGCCATCTCGGCTCACCAGAAAGTGCTTAATGGCGGCTTTATGCTCCGCTCTCAAGAACAATTGATTCATATTCTCTTCCTTGACAGCTAGCATTGCGGCTGACGTGTTATCCGTAGATGCGCTGAGCGCAGTTGCATCGCCTCCTGAAATGACGGGGTCTTTATTCTTAATAGTTAGGTTCGTGGGAGTCTGTGTCTCCCTCTGTCCTACTAGGACAGCCGTTGATCGTGGAGAATCTTGCATACCTAGCTTCTCGTTGCCAACTCCATCCGTAACGACGAAGCCATCACGTATCTTGGAGGAGACGTCGTTCATTCCTGCTGGGGACTGGACGCCCAAAGGTGCGTAAAGACCAAATTATGAGAAGAAAATAGGCTTGTGTGTCGATGCAAACAAGAAAGAGAGTAAAGTCTATATTGAATAGAGGGAGTCAGTCCACCGCGGTTCACAGGTATTGCATATGGTGTTATTACACTACGACTCTCCTCATTTGGTACGCGGGCGACTCCGGTACGGGAAAAAGCAAAGGTGTCTTTAGCCCATAACACTCGCGGAGAAACGCAACGCAAGATGCCCTGCGCGGAGAAGGCGCGGCGAGCGGCATCACCAGCCGTACAAGCCGAAACATATCCCTTTAATTGTCTTGGATAATACAAATGTAAGCAAGCTACGGTCCGGAACATTAGCCCCGCGGCGGTATCGTCGATATGAAGCACAAATTAATATAGATTCTGCTCTGTAGCAGCACGTCCGCGGTTTTCTTATCGGCGCCATCTCGCACAGCCTTAGGCGACCTAGAGCAGAGTAGCCTTAGACACAGCCTAAGTGTCATACACGGTCAGGGGTACAGTCATGATAGGCATTGCAACTATCCTTCCATAATGTGGCCGGCAATTCCGCATTCTAATTCCGCGCACCTGTTTGCAAAGGTCCGAGGTTACAGGGGTGTCAGTCGGGACTGACTTCCCTCTTTTCCGGCCCTCCTTTTAGCATTTGTGGTTGATGAGCCTCAAGGTGTAGGGAATGTAACGCACAATCCTGTAGGAATGTGGGGGGACAGTATCGATGGATAGGCAGAATTGCAAATCCGCACCGTCTTAGACCTGTTGTTGCGTTGAGGCCGGTCTAGACGTCGTCTGTGTAATCTAAGGTCGCTTCCTTATTCACAGTCCACGTGTACGGTCCAGGCTTTCGTGTCAGTCCATCCTACCCATCGCGACCTAATTGAGCTACCCCGAGCAGCATATGCCCGGTGGCGAGCCGTGCCTCTATCGTCCGTCTAGGTGCCTGTGCCAACGTGTCACTTCCTCTCACATTCAGCCGCAGTAGGCGCGGCTGACTACAGCAATCACCTGGACTGTCCTGGAGAGAAGCCTTCAGATCCTACGAGAACGCAATAAGGCTACGTGCTCTATGAGCCTGTGAGAACCACAACAATACAACTAACTCAGCTCGGCGAGACTTCTCGAGACTACAAATTCTGTGCCCGAAACATAATTCAGCAGCTGACTGGACCATCGCCTCTGTATCCTTGCCACTGAGACTGTGAAATCATAGATATCACGGATAGCTCACCCGGGTTTCCAGATTGCAGGCTCCTTGAGTCATAAGAACTCCGCAAACTCACGATCCGCTCCCCCTGGGTCGTCTATCGGAGTCACGGTCGCTCAGACTCAGTGATACCCTCGTATGCGGGGAGTTCCTAGCTCTTGCTCATCGATCGGGTTGGTGAGAGCTGACTATCGTCATCGTCTTTCAGGTACTGCTCTTGACAAGTCCTCATGACCAAGGATCCGACCGGCAGTGGCTCCATCGTCAAGTCGAGAGAGCAGCACATGATATGAATGCGGCAGCGAATAATTTTAGGAAGATAAGAATTAAGTACGTTTCTGAATTTCAGGAACACAACATCCACATTGCAAAACGGACTGCGCATTTTTATGGAGTAACTCGAAGTGAAACTAATACAGAAATTGAGGGGAACACCGACCAGACGAACTCCTGACTGTTTTTGTCTTGCCCTCTTTCAAGTGGCTCTCAGCCATCGATTTGATATTCCTTGATAGCAGCTCGGACTACATCTCCCAACTCCTTGACCGTGTCCTTGTCTCTTGGTAGAGTGTGGCCTTTGGCATGATCAAAGAGGTAGGCTGTATCGGGGTCGCACACATTGAACAGAGCCATGGATCCATGTAGATAAGGATCAAGTGATCCAACTAAAGACTGTCAGAAGACTCTAAACACAAGCACTTCTGTCTAGACCATGTACGTCACGACATACTGATGTGGCACGTCGGAATGTTTATCATCTCCTCCGACTCATCGCTTAGGACCATGACGTGCGACTCGGGGTCTACCGGTGGCCATCCAGCAAAGAAGATGGCGTACTTCAGCATAGGCTGGATGCCCTTCTTCGCCCGGCGCTGTTCGTGAAGTAGAAGCGTTGCCGCAACAATCGCCCCTTCGGAGTAGCCGATGATACCGTCGAATGGGCCCCGCTCTTCCATGATCCTGATCAAGTACTTCATGGCATTTTCCGTACTCTTGTGTGCCGTCGCCACTCCTTCCTTCATCAACTCACGCATGGTATCCTCCGGTGTCTCACAGTCGGGAAAGTCACGGATTCGCACCAGTACATCATCTTGCTGGGTCTTGTCGATATCGTTGTCGGGTTCCATGAACCTGTAATGGGGTGGCTTTCCAAAATAATCCTCAAATCCTTCAGGCGGCGTTGCTCTGCAAGGTCCATTGATGAAGTGAAATGTGGCGGCGCCATCATCTGTAAGCTCTCTGATGATCGGAGCTGGACCGCGTCAGTCTTGGGAAACATCAGGGGCTTTCGCGTGGTTGTTCTATTACCCAACTGAACTTGAAATTTCTGCCACGATGTAAGCGTACGAGCACGAGTCAAAGGTGCACCTGATCTTTTAAATGGCAGGAGGTTGACGGCATACTCACATCGGAACTGCCGTATGCTCCTGGAAGACACAGGAACTTCATCTCGAAAAATTGAGGAAGCGCGGTCGATGGTAGAGTATGAGAAACTAAGCCTTCTGCGGAAATCAAGAGCTCATGGCACGCTTCAGGGCGTCTGGTCCCCATGAATGATATGGAACATATCAGCGCGAGAAGTCCAGGACGGAGTTTGATAGCAGGGCGGCGACCCGGGTTCTCACGCGTACATGTGCTATCGATCGAGGTAGAAAGCTACCGGTAACTGTCGCCTCTTGGCATCCGATTCTCAACGTGCCTTTTCCCAGCCACTCAGCCGGGCATCTCGCTCCGGCGGCTCCGGCGGCTCCGACTCCTTACCTCAACTAAGCCAGCAGAAGTCTTGGGGAGGTGGTAGGCAGTCTCCAGACCTAGGAAGTGGCAGGTAGAGGACGGGAGCAACACTCCCTTTCCCGGTGCCCACGGGACATGCTTCCAGTGGCGGGAGATTACCTAGAGCTCGTCAATCCCCCAAGATTGTGGCCTTTACGACAAGTCAGAAGCATTCGAGGGTCTCTGTGGTGGTGTTTTCGATAAATGACATTGCAATTTGGAGATGTTTTCAGCCAGTGATACAAGGCTGATAACCGCGATTGGCATTGATCTCTCCCCTGGAGCGAAACTAGCAAACACCAGATGCCAGTTCCACCCTACCTCCTCCGCAGGTAGCACCCTAACAAGAGCATTTCTCTGGTCCGGGTGTGGTGTGCTACCGCCACGTATGCCCTGATCGGACGGCAGGATCGTTTCCAGGTGAGGCCGAGGCCCCGACTCCACCCAGGGAACGCCCTGCATGACCGCAGCTAATAATTAGAGGGGGTGAGGAGCGTTTGTGGCGATACGAGATCTGATACAGTAGTTCGAGGCCCACGTGCGTCTCGTGTGCCGACCAGACAAGCACATTCCAGTCGCCAGGCCGGCTTAGGGGGCTGGGCTAGGCGGACCCCAATCTGCCCTATCAGGGACGCCCGCGCTAGTCCGGAGAAGTCAAGGGCGATCTCTCGTCCACAATGCATATGAAGTACCGATGTCAGCTTAGGCGTCTTGATAATTAACCGCTATCGATAAAGGGCACTATGAGACTTCAACTTCGTCCTCGATCCTTAACTCCAGACACCCTCCTGTTATCTATCCTATGGACCAGCAGCTCCCCAGGCCATATTAGCCGCCAGCAGAAGTGCCTCGGTAGACAACGCCTGCAGAGCGAGTGAAGCATGAGAGGGTGTACCACGCGTACCGGGTAGTATGGAACATGTTCCGAACATAAGGGAGGAGGGCATCTCCACTGAGGGCCGTTGTCTGAATATCACGAACACGAGCATCGGCTCGGTTATCTCTCGAGTCACGAAAGAGTATCTGCATCAGGAATAGAACTGAGACCCCTGCCTCTTGCGACCCGCAGGCCGCAGTGATAAGGTCTTGCTTGCAGGGGAGAGCCACGCGCGTGGAGTACAGCACTCACTTATCCTTGTTCCCTCGACGCGATGGAGCTCCTTCCTTTTTCCGTGGAGTGCGATGCGATTCGCCGTGAAATCTGGAAAGAGATCGAGATGTTCCGGTCAGCGTCCCCGACGAACCCTTTCGAGACGACCGCCACTTCCCGGTGTTGTCAGGGGTACGACGGAGGTGGTTGCATTCACTCAACAGTCAAGACTTATTTTATTTGATATGCAATATATCAGCAATACCGTCATAAATGAACAAACCACGAGGGGAGCAGCGTTACATGCACCTCCAAACCACAGGGAACACGCTCGTGCTGGCTGGGCACACTTGTGCGAGACGCCGCTAGGTTGGGCGCGCTCGGCATATAAACCCGTCCCTGAGCGTGCTGTGTCTCGAATGCTGACTTCGTCTCTGGTTCTCTAAAAGGAGTAGCACCTCCTGTCGGCTGCCTGGAGCGAAGGCAGTCTTTCCACAGCCCTGCAACCATGGCACCCATTGCGATCACGCCGGACACGCCCTCGAGCAGAAGTCCGATTGCTGAGGGCGAGAGCAGCTATTTCGCTCGACGACCACCCAATGGATCTCATAGACATGCCCGAGGATATGCCGACGTCATAGGCGATGGCCTTACCGCCGGAGATGCCAACGACACAAATGGACAGCACAACGGCCAGAGATGTGCCACTGAAGGCATTCCGAATGGGACTATTCCGACAGCGAAGCACATGCGCATTGCGATTGTGGGCATGGCGTGCCGGATGCCCGGCAACGTCGCGAGCCCGGCCGAGTTCTGGGAACTCCTATCGCGTGCCCGGACTGGCTTCACCCATATCCCCAAGAGGCGCTTCGGCGCAGGGAGCTTCTATCACCCTAACCCAGGGAAGGCAGGCTGCTTCAACCCAGTCGGCGGCAACTTCTTAGATGTCGATCTTGCCGCCTTTGACGCGCCTTTCTTCGGCCTAACTGAGAAGGAGGCTATCTCCATGGACCCGCAGCAGCGGCTGCTGCTCGAGTGCACGTTCGAGGCACTGGAGAATGCCGGCATTCCCAAGCACACTGTTGTGGGGACGGACGTGGGCGTATTTGTTGGCGGCTCGTTTCCCGAGTACGAGTCACACCTCTTCCGGGATAGCGACACAATCCCGATGCATCAGGCGACTGGTAAGTGACCCCCTCGAAGGAATGCACAGCAGGGAGACCGGCTTCTAAGCGAAAGTGCCACCCCAGGCTGTGCATATGCAATGCAGTCCAACAGGATCTCCCATTTCTTCGACCTAAGGGGTCCGAGCTTCACTTCCGACACCGCCTGCTCGTCAAGCATAGTTGCGCTGCATCTGGCCTGCCAGAGTCTCTTCCTGGGAGAGTCGAACGTTGCCCTCGTCGGCGGATGCCACTTGAACATGCTGCCCGAGTTTTGGATATCCTTCTCAACGTGCCGGTAAGGTCCTCGGGGATGTCCTAGCGTCAACGATTCGTACTAACATGCAGAGTCTGCTGTCCGACTCCGGTCAGTCGGTTGCTTTCGACGAGAGGGGCACAGGTTTCGGCCGGGGTGAGGGCTGCGGAATGCTCGTCCTCAAGCCCCTCGAACATGCCATCCGCGACAACGATCCGATCCGGGCCGTCATCGCCGGTACCGGCATTAACCAGGACGGCAAGACGCCGGGGATCACCATGCCCAGCGGCGAGGCCCAAGGTGAGTCAACTGTCCCAAGAATCCTCGGGCGCCACTGAACGTGGCCTTCCAGAGGCCCTCATTCGGCGAGTTTACTGGAACAACGGACTTGACCCGAAGGACTGCGGTTACGTGGAAGCCCACGGAACAGGGACTAAAGTTGGTGACCCACTCGAGGCCGCCGCTCTGTACAATGCCTTGGGTCAGGGGCGCAGCAGTAGAGATCCCCTTTACATTGGGTCAGTCAAGTCAAATATAGGCCATCTAGAGGGAGCATCGGGTGAGTAGCCTTCCACATCGTAGGGTCACAGCATCGCAGCTCGCTGACCCAGAGTCGAAGGCATTGCCGGCGTCATGAAGGCGGCTTTGATGCTTGAGCGTGGCTTCATCCTCCCGAATTACGACTTCAAGAAACCTAATCCTAAGATCCCCTGGAAGGAGTGGAACCTCAAAGTTGGTTGTGCCCATCCTCACACCCGCCACTGCAGACTAACCGAAAGGGATAAAGGTGTCCACCAACCAGCGGCCCTGGCCGAAGGGCAAGAAGTACATAAGCGTCAACAACTTCGGGTTCGGAGGAACGAACGGGCATGTCGTCCTGGAGGCGGCGCCCTTCAAACAGAAGAGCATGCAGAAGCTCGGCGCCGCGGACAGGGAGAGGTCCAGAAAGCTGTTCGCGTTCACCGCTAACGACAAGAATGCTCTTTCGGCGCTGATGAAGAACACCATCATATATCTGGAGCAGAGACCTGAAGTATTCCAATCGGACCTCATGGACAACGTTGCCTACACACTGGGTCAGCGGAGGTCTCTGCTGCAGTATCGAGCCGCTCTTCCCGCCGAGGACTCCTTTTCGCTCATTGAAGCGCTCAATTCTGAGCACTGTACCATCGGAAAGGTGACAGGGCCGTTGAGAATCGGCTTCATCTTCACTGGACAGGGCGCCCAGTGGCATGCCATGGGCCGTGAACTGTACAATCAGTACCCCGTCTTCGCCAGTAGCATCGACCTTGCCGATCGTTGCCTCTGCGCTCTCGGCGCAGAGTGGTCTCTAGTTGGTACGTCTGACCCGGCCCAGGTTGTGCTCTGAGGTCCCCAGCACAGGAGAAAGGATCTAACACGCCGTGTCGCAGAGGAGCTCAACCGAGACGCAGAGGCATCCCGAGTCAGCGATGCGCAGCTCAGTCAGCCGTCATGCACGGCTATCCAGCTGGCATTAACCGATCTGTTGCGGACGTGGGGCGTGTGTCCCATTGCTGTTGCCGGGCACTCTAGCGGAGAAATCGGCGCAGCTTACGCCGCCGGTATCGTCACTTTCGAGGCGGCCTTGGCGATCGCGTACCACAGAGGGAGGCTCATCCCCATACTCAAAAAGCGATATCCTGAGCTCCGCGGCCGCATGATGGTAGTCGGTGGGTGCAGGGACGAAGTCCAGCCGCTCATTGATGGCCTACAAGCGAAGGAGGTGAGAATCGCCTGCTTCAATAGCCCTTCAAGCCTCACCATCTCTGGGGACGAGTCCGCCCTCGCGGAGCTGGAAAAGGTCGTCGACGGGAAGCAGATGTTCAACCGCCGGCTGGTCGTAGAGACCGCCTATCACTCTCACCACATGAACCTCGTCGCCAGGGACTACCGCGCGTCCATTTTGAAACTCTCGGCGCCTACCGAAAGCGATATAAAGTTCCATTCCTCTTTATACGGTCACCCCGTCAAAGGCACAGAGCTGCAGCCGCAGTATTGGGTGGATAATCTAACTTGCCCGGTGAGATTTTCCGAGGCGGTCCAGAGTATGCTCGAACCGGATGGTGAGCACAAGACCGGCGTAGATATGCTTGTCGAATTGGGTCCCCACTCCGCGCTCCAGGGGCCGATCAAGCAGATTCTCAAGGCCGTCGGGGGGGCGGCTGCCAAAGTTGCTTATGCATCGGCGTTGATCAGAAAGACGGACGCCGTGGAGAGCGCCATGGACCTAGCGGCGATGCTCTTTTCAAAGGGTGCGAACCTGGACTTTGGCGCCATCAACTTCCCCATACCTGGGAAGCAGCCAGTGTTGATGACAGATCTGCCGCGTTACCCATGGAACCACGAAAGGAAGTACTGGCAAGAGTCGCGCATGACAGAAAAGCACAAGCACCGCTCCGCGCCCCGCAGCGACATCCTGGGCACTGAAGCCATCTATTCAAACGACCTAGAGCCGACGTGGAGGAACATTGTGAGGTTGGATGACTTACCATGGTTGAGGCAGCACAGAATTCAGTCTCTCACTGTTTTCCCGATGGCAGCCTTCATCGTCATGGCGCTTGAAGCAGCTGCGCAGAAAGTGACCAAAGCGAAGGCACAGTTAGACAGGATTGAGCTCAGGGATGTATCAGTCGTCAAGCCTCTAGTCATCACCGACGAAGACGTCGAGATGACAATCACGCTCCGCCCCCATCAAGAAGGCTCCCTGGTGCAGTCCGACACCTGGGATGAGTTTCGCATTTGCTCGTGGTCCGATAAGAAAGGTTGGACGGAGCACTGCGTGGGACTGGTCGCTGGCCAAGCGTATCACGAAAACCTTGTTGACGGTACGAGGCAACGGAGCGTTGTAGAAGCTGCATTGCGAGATATGACCGAGAAGATCAAGCATGCAGGGCCTCCGCGTGTGGTCAGAGCTGCCCTCTACGACGCGCTCGTTGAAGCTGGCATCGACTACGGTCCGGCATTCCAGGGAATTCAGGATTGCTGTGCGGCCGACAGCTGCTCCATTGCAACCCTCGTCCCCCAAGATATCGCCAAAGACATGCCAAGCGGTCATTTGATTAGCCCCATCATCCATCCAAGCTTTCTCGAGTCCTTGATCGAGACGTATTGGCCATTGCTGGGTGCCGGCCGAGCGGCTGTCCGAGGCATCTACCTCCCTTCGTCGGTAGCGCGGGTCTCATTCACGAGAAGCGCCATAGACCTAGCCAGGAGACCAAGCTGCAGTATGTTCGCATACTGTAGGGGTGAGCCGGCCAAAGCTTGGCCGAGGCCCGCGCGCGTCACCGTCTTTGCAACAGAAGATGAGGCGTCGCTGGAGCCGCTCATAACCCTGGAAGACCTCACGATCTCACCCATGCTAGATGGACGGACTCGCCTAGACGCCGAAACGCCACGGGAGCTCTGCTTCAAGATAGAGTGGGAGCCAATACTCGAGCCCCTGGACGAGGCGAATGGCGCTACTAACAGGTTGGCAAGCCTTCCAGATTCCGACATGGCTATTATTCATGAGAACTCCAACTTCCAGAACCTGGTGGCAATGGGCCTGGCAGCCGAGTTAGAGCTGCTCACCGGCAGGCAACCCGAGTTTGGAACGATGAACAACATCAATGCCAATGGGAGAATAGTAATATTTCTCTCCGAGCTGCACAGGCCGATACTAGCGGACCTCTCGATGCAGCAATTTGACGCACTTCAAAAGGTTCTGACAACAGCAGAAGGAATAGTATGGGTAGTTCGTGGCGCGTACGACAAGTGCGCCTGCCCCGAGGCGAACATGGTCGTGGGCCTGAGCAGGGCCATCCGATCCGAGACAGCCATGAGATTCGCAACGCTGGATCTAGACTCCCAGCCTCGGCTTTCCGAGCACAAAACGGCCAAAGCCATTTTGAAGGTTCTCCATGCGGCTTTCGGTTCTGCGTCTTCAGACACAAGCGAGCTAGAGTACATGGAGAGGAAGGGATCCTTCTTCACCCCACGCATCGTGAACGACAAGGAGATGAATGTGTACGTGCACAAGCAGACCAACCCATCCATCCTGGAGCCGACACCGTTTGGGAAAGACGATCGGCCTCTAAAACTTGCCGTCCACAAAGATGGTGTCTCCGATAGTCCACATTTCGTGGATGACCAGGCTGCCAAGAAGCCGCTGCTGTCTGATGAGATCGAGATCGAGGTCAAAGCAGTTGCGGTAAATTACAGGGACATCACGATATTGAAGGCACAAGGCTCTGGTGACGAGCTTGGCATCGAAGTGAGCGGCAGAGTAGCCAGAGTCGGAAGCACAGACACCAGGTTCCAACCAGGAGATCGAGTGGTCGCCCTTACACGAGGGGGTTTTGCCACTCGCGCTCGCACCAAGGCCGATCTCGCCTTTGAAATTCCGGAGGGGTTGCCATTCGAAGAGGCCGCAGCCATGCCCCTTGCTTACTCCACAGCATACCACAGCTTGATTGAACTAGCCCGCCTCGCGGAGGGTGAAAGTGTGCTGATTCACGCGGCAACTGACGGCGTCGGACAAGCTGCCGTCACCATTGCCCAGATGATCGGAGCTGAGGTATTCGTGACGGTAGGCAGTCTCGAGGAGAAGAAGCTCATCATGAGCGAGTACGGTCTTTGTGAAGGTCGAATTTTCTTCAGCCGTGACACAGCGTTCAGCAGTGGCATCCGCGGGATAACAGGAAATCGGGGCGTTGACGTCGTCTTGAACTGCCTGAGTGGAGACTTGCTAAGAACATCTTGGGATTGTCTGAGCAAGTTCGGCCGGTTCATAGACATTGGCGCGTGGGACAGGGGAAAGAAGACAAGCATCGACATGTCGCGTGAGAATAACAATGCCAGCTTCTTCTCTGTCGACATGTTCACCCTGATGGACCAGCGTCCTAGGCAAATGAAGCGGCTGATGGCGGAGATTGCAAGGCTCATCAAGTACGGCAAGGCACGGCCGGCGACTCCAGTCACAATATCTCCCGTATCAGATATTGACACGGCTTTCAAGATTCTTCAGACGAGAGGGACCAGTGGAAAGATGGTCATCGCCCCTAGAGCCGAAGATATCGTCAGCGTAGGTCCAGCTCGCAGCCTGACCCAGTCCGCCCCAGTCCGCAGGCCCCCCAGGAGCAGAATCGCTAACCACGGCAGAACAGGCACCGACGTCCAGAGAGTTAGGCAACCTGCTGCAGCCCGAGGCGACTTACATTCTCGCCGGAGGCACAGGCGGCCTCGGCCGGAGCATGGCCAGGTGGATGGTCGCCAAGGGTGCTAGATCGATAGTCCTGGTGGGCAGAGGTGGCAAGGTGGCGGGCAAGCTAAAGGAGCTTGTCGATGACATGGGGGCTTTGGGGGCCAACATTGTCGTGCGGGGCTGCAACGTAGTTGACAGGGCCGAGGTAGATGATCTGGTTGCCAACGGGCTCGTGGGCCTGCCGCCCATCCGGGGGGTAATCCACGGAACAATGGTCCTCCGCGTAAGTGCAATAATCCTCCCGAGAATCTCAATGACCAAGGAGGAGGAAGAACTGGAGCAGAAGTGAGGCTAACACCAGCCAGGACACGCTGTATGAGAAGATGACGTTTGAGGACTACAGGGCGGTCATCGAGGGCAAGGTGCAGGGTGGGTGGAACCTGCACCACGCCTTCAGCGCTGCCCCCCTCGACTTCTTTGTTGCCATCTCGTCAGCAGCTGGTGCGGTAGGAAACCGTGGACAGGCTGCGTATGCGGCCGCCAACTGCTTCCTGAACGCTCTTGTACAGCACCGGTTGGCTCTGGGCCTCCCTGCGTCGTCGCTGGACCTAACCATGGTGTCGGACTCAGGTTACCTCGCGGACAATAAGGAGAAGCTCGCTGAGGTAGGCCGTAATCTGGGCAGCGACAGCATCTGCGAAGCCGAGGTACTCGCGCTGCTTGGTGCTGCCATCAGCGGCAAGCTGGCTGTGACCTGTAACAACCACACCATCACGGGGATGCGCATCACCCCTGCCATGCAGCCCTTTTGGACGCGAGATGCCAAGTTCAAGCACCTCAGGCTAGCCATGGAGGTCGCGGTCGCGGCGGACGGCGACGACACCAATAAGGGCCCGGTTTCTTTCACCGCGGCGCTGAGGTCGGCGGAGTCGGCGGCGGATGCTGAGGAGATTGTCCGCAGGGGCCTGGTGGACAAGATATCGGCTGTGCTCATGCTGGAGGCAGAAGACATGGACGTGACGCGGTCGCTGTCGCACTACCCGCTGGACTCACTCGTCGCGATCGAGATTCGCAATTTCATCACCCGCGAGTTCGAGGCTAACATGCAGGTTCTTGAGTTGCTGTCCAGCGGGTCGATCCAAACCCTGGCCAAGGCAGTATGCGCCAAGAGCAAGTTGGTAAGCTCCTCGTGACGATAAGATGCCCGCTCTCTATATGATACGAGGACTCGACACCCCTTGTTCTCGACTCCTCTTCCCCTTCTTTTCCTTAGCCTTCTTCTACTTCTCCTTTCTTCTTTGTCCACTCGGGTCAGGCCGTCCTCCTAGCGCATCTATCTTCAGACCTACCACGTCCCGTTGCCCGGTTGATTCTAGAGTTGGAGCTACGCCTTGTCGAGCAAACAAACTCCGCACGACACCGTGGAAAATGAAGGGTTGGTAATTGCTCCAGGCTTCACACTTTAGGGGATCTTGAAGTAGAACAGCAGGTATGGACCCCGCGAGGTACCACTGCGGCTCCGAAGTTCAATATAACATACATCTCTATGAATGTCGTGCAGAGGAGTTCCTATTGTCACGAGTAAAAGAGGAGTGGCCTCCCTGCTTAGCTCTGCTCCCAAGTCATGACAAGAATCATGCAGTACTGCCTACCTAGGTAGGTATCTATATTAAACGTTATCCAGGTAGAGGGAGCGAGAGGCCGTACGACATCATCTGGATACTTGCCAAAACAGATATCTAGGTTAGCAGGTTAGGCAGATACGAGCGCAGAGGCAGAAAGCTCTATGAGATACCTGATATCATAGATGGCATTCGGAGGTAAGGAAAAATTAGGGAGTCAGAAAAGATATGAAGTGGTCCGACAGTGATCTCAGAAGCATGTTAGGAAGAAACGCAGAATAGACTGCGTGAAGGTGTGATTAAAGGTACCTAAGGTACCTAGGTACCTACATACCTGAGCTGACCAGTGAGGTCCCAAAAGAACAAATCATGCTACGCTACCTCTGCATCTAACAGTAAGTACCTCATGCTGGGCCGCAGAACAGCACGCCTTCTACGTACCTCAGACTAGACAGAGAGCTGCATCTATGTACCTACTCTATACCAACGCTGAGGTCATGGTCCGGATTAACTAAAGCGAATCGGGGACAAAGACAAATCACCTCCCCGCTGCTTTTTCTTCCCTGCCTCTATCCGTGCAACAGCCAGCGTGCGCAAGCGGACACGTCACCAACCATGTCCTACGACTCGCGATACCCGCCTCCTCCTGGCGTCTATGGCCCGCCGGCGCCGGAGACACGATACGCATCTCCTCGCGACGAACCGGCCTCGCGTGCTCCTCGACAGACGTCCTCTACCCGTGGCGGGAGTAGTCTTTCCCATGGCGACTCCTACCGCCCGTACTCCCCCTCAGGCAGCAACGAAATGCATACCTCCTACAGCAGCCGCGACCAGGGCGGCCGGTACCCTGATCCCTATCACTCAATGCCACCTGCGTATCGTTCGCTCGCCGATTACGGGCGGCGCGACAGTGTGCGTGCCCCCCAGGGTGATTTCACATTCCGTGTAGACAAGCCACCTGGCGTCGGCGACTCTTCGTACGACAGCTATCGACCGGGCGTGACCACTGGCAGGGACCGTCACAGGAACAAGGATGGCGCAGCGCAACATCGGAATCGTCAAGATCGCAACCGCCGTCCTCGATACCAAGCTGGGCGGATATTTCACAGGTTTGTGCCAGCTGATCGACCGATACTACACGCCAGCCACAGCGATGCACCCACCGAGTCCTTCCTCGATTCCTCCACTGGTGTGGTCTATAAGGCGATCGATGAACTATCTGACAGCGACGAGGCTGATATGGACATATCCGACACATCAGGTGTCGATGATGCCACTCACGAACCTTCTGCAAAGCGCGCTCGCGTCAAGCTAGACCAGACCCTGTCGG
Source organism: Sordariomycetes sp. M70-01Q (assembly GCA_037040145.1). Classification (NCBI taxonomy): domain Eukaryota; kingdom Fungi; phylum Ascomycota; class Sordariomycetes; species Sordariomycetes sp. M70-01Q. The sequence goes on along the minus strand of JAXQGQ010000047.1, from coordinate 10,150 downwards.
GCGACATCGCTCCCAAGTGGTCCAACCCTGACCCATACACTGCACTTCCACCGTTAGATGAGTCGGCCGCTCATAAAAAGAAGGATGTCGTGCAGCTGATCCGCAAGGCTCGCATGCACCCTGCAAGCGAATCTAAGAAGGCCTCTGTTCCAGCCGAGGCTGAGGATTTCATCCGTTGCGACTTAAACGATAGTGATGATAGTGATGCTGGCAAGGTGAGGGGGCATATGTCACTTCCAGAAGGGGAAGCTGCTGCTGCTACTGCACCTCCTACGGGTGCCGGTGTACCTGAGGCCCCAACATGGCCCCGCCTCACTGTCTCAGCGCAACTTCAGCAGCAACAACACCAGCCCGCTCAGCTTCTTCACTCGGAAATGCAAAACCCTCTGCCGGGCGTCAGCATTGGGTCCCTTCAGCCTCCGTCTCGCAACACGGCATCCGATCCTCCTGACCAGACGTCGAGGAAGCGCAAGCCCGATGCGGATCGAGAGGTTTCTTCCGATCTAGGCTCCCGAAAGCGTACACATGACGATGAGATCAAGTTCTCAGAATACGCGAAACTAAGGAAACCTTCCAAAATGCCTGTTCATGGCTTCATCACCCAGGAGTGGCGCAAGCAAGACGGCGAAGATTCCTGCCCTTGGATGAGGGATCTTGCCCCACTGCGCTCGGCACTACAGATAAGCATTCGGTATGCGCACAATACCTCCGATGCTTTTAGCGGCACTGACCCGGGCTGTATTAGACTCCACATGGAGATATTTGACTTCTACGACCTTGTCAAACCCCGCCGCTTCGAGGAACGCATTCGCAAGGATCTCGTAGACAGGCTAAATCGGCTGGTGCGCAAGAGGTATTCGGACGTCCAGATCCTCCCTTTTGGCTCTTTCATGTCCGGGCTGTATCTGCCAACGGGTGACATGGACTTGGTGTTCTGCTCCGATCGCTATCGCGTTGGAGGTGCACCGCAGTATAACAGCAAGAACACACTCTGGAGACTGGCGGATTACCTCCGCAGTAGGAAGGTTGTCTTCGCTAACAAGGTCGATGTCATTGCCAAAGCCAAGGTTCCCTTGGTAAAATATGTCGACGACGAGACTGGCTTGAAGGTCGACATATCTTTCGAGAACCTGACTGGCGTTGCCGCCATCAAAACATTCCAGGCCTGGAAAGAGCAGTACCCTGCGATGCCTGTTCTTGTCACGGTGATCAAGCACTTCCTCCTGATGCGGGGGCTCAACGAACCCGTTAATGGCGGCATCGGTGGCTTTTCTGTCATCTGCCTCGTGGTCAGCATGCTTCAAATGATGCCACAGGTTCAGAGCCGCGATCTCTTACCGGAGCACCACCTAGGCATGATGTTGATGGAGTTCTTTGATTTGTACGGGAACAGGTTCAACTATAAAACAACCGCCATCAGCATGAACCCTCCTCGGTACATTCCCAAGGTCAGTGTACCATTTATCGCTTAGGCCCTCGAGGCGTGTATCTGACCTCTTAATGGCACAAACAGACCCAGGTCACCACTTTCGCGTATAAGAACCCTGACCGGCTATCCATCATCGACCCAAATAACCCAGAAAATGACATCGCTGGTGGTTCCAGCAACACCGAGCGCATCATGCGTTATTTCAGCGAAGCATTCGGCATGTTGCGGCAGCGTATGACCACGCTGGCGGAGAGGAGCAGTGACCCCAGCGGCCAGAACAGCATTCTAAAGGTCATCTTAGGTGGGAATTACTCGAGCTTCAGGAATCAACGCGGACATCTCCAGAAGCTCCATGAGAAACTTTATGGTCCATGTGAAGACGATTAATCAATGAGGGCGTTCCTTGACACCGACAAATTCTACTCGACACTCACGCCGCGGATCGGGCAATGCGACCAAAGCGTCCGAGTCTAGTCGCTCAGGACAGATGGCGGAGACAGCCGATCCGGGCACACTCGATGAGTATTTTGGCGCATGGGTTGGCTGGAAGGGCTGGATGAATATGGCAAGCGGTAAAACGACGGCGTTGACGGGGGAAAAGATTCGAGGCTGGAATTTTTTATGATACCCACCGGCAGCAACCTCTCGGCTGTTGCCCATCGTTCTCTAAGCGATTCCCTGTTCTGGTTCCTTCACTAGGCAGCCAGGCCCCTTCTTCCAGCTCGAGAATTTAGAGGCATAGACTTACCGCGCAGATCCTCGTACTATAGTTGGAATTGGACAGCGGCTGGACGGCTGCCTGTGACGGTGTCTGTCCCGGAGACTGGGTCACCTTTCCGATTTCCTCTCCTCCTTTTCCTCGCCGAAGTACCAACCTACAGTGGCTTTTTTCACGGGCCAGCCGTTTCACATTGGCCCCATGAATCAGATTCTCGGTCTTCCTTTCCCATCCTCCCCTTCATGTTTCGTCGTTCCCTTAGTTGACCTTGGTGACTGATTGACTACCTAGTGCTGGCAGTACTGCTGACTCTATAGGACAGACGAACACAAAGCATCTCGATTTTCTGGAAATTTTCAGCACCGACTCCAAAGCAGGACTCCGGCCGTGACTCACATGAGACTCGGCAACAATGCGTCACTGCTGCCATTTTTCTCACTGCAAGCCGTACTCAATGCATGGCTGCGGAGAGGAACGATACTAGTTGTGCTTGGGGGAGGTTACGCTGCTTCGGAGGTATTGGTAGGTAGCTTAGTCGCCGTGCAGTTCTCGTGCCTGCACGAGATTTACTTCAGCAACTCTGTGCTGGACGCTCGGGGATAGATAACCGTCTTCCTGTGTACAGATTTTTTCCTTTCTTTTGCTCCCCGCTTCACTCTCGCTGCTCCGTCTCGCGGACATGACCCTCACCCAAGGCCTCGTGAGAGACATCGGCTGCCAGGGATGGTCACTTGCGTCATCCAGTGTTCAACTCCGGTGACCCTCTGTACTCAGGAACGAAGTACAGCTTCATTTATTGAGCGGGCCCATCTCCTCCACGGGGCCGATTATTGAAAGGGGTTTGCTCTGTGTTAGCATAAGGGAGTTGTTCATTATTGGGGACTACACCTCTAATCGATATTTGCCAGCATCGATGCAATTCTTTAATTCCGTTCGGAAAGGCCACTTCAGTGCCAAAGATCTTTACGTACAGATCTCGGGTCGACAAGACGGGTCATCCTGGCGCAGTGCCAATATGCCTGGAGGAGGCGCAACAGCAGCTCCACCGGCGTTTCGATTTCTTAGGTGGGCCAGAATGAGCTCTTCCTGTCCATACCGACAGTTCGCTTTCTTATTTGCAAGAGATAAGGGCGCAAGCTTCACGCGACAAGGACATATCTGGCGTAGGGATGCCCAAACACTCATGACGAGGACCATCCCTCCTTGGCGAACCCCAGGAGCTCGTGTTCACTCCTAGCTACGGTAGACTCAGCCGAAGTAGGAAGGTTATCTAGGGCCAGGAAGCAAGCCCACCGTAAGGGTCGGTCAGGGCCATGTTTCGGATATAGCCTCTTTTCCAGAACAATACGCTACTACTAGGCGGCAGAATAATCCGTGAGGGCGGTTAACCGCGAAGGGTGGTGGGCTAAGACCGACCGGGCTCCGGAGATGAGCATTTATTCCAACGGCTTCCGCACCGCCGCCAGCTACTGTAGGAACAAGACAGGCCTATCACGTCGTATACGGGCAAGGAGCAAAATTTAGCAGAGTACCTATGCTCTTTTATAGGCGCGGGCTAGAACTGCGGCATCGAGTTCGACAGCCCCGCCGTGAGGGTTGGAGTGCCTAAGGGTCCTCAAGCTGCCTTTATATGAATCTAACAAGGTGAAATTTTCCAATTACCCATCGTCATGCCTACCACCGCGAAAGGAGCCAGTCCATTTCACCCTTTTTTCTTTTCCTCCCGTGCAAGACGATGGTCCCAAAGAAGAGCGCAATACCGCCAGGGAAAAGAGTTGAATAATCATGAGAAGGCAATTTAGCAAAGTTATCCCCACATGCACTGCAGATAATGTACACAGGTATCTAAAGTCTTCATAGGCTCGTATTATTGGATAGGGCGTGACGACCTAGTCTTCCGAACATTGGGGTATATCAAGTCCAGCCGGAAACGCTCCATCCTCCTGCTGAAGAGGGCCCAAGGGACGGGGCTGGGGCTGGAAAGCAAGAAAAGAATAGTGCAGGGTCTTCAAATAAATTACGCATACCCTAGACGAGAACGATCCTTCTGCCGATCATATCATGCCACCGGGACCACCCACGGTCGGCGAGCCCTTTATGCTTGACGTGATGACCGACCGGCTTGCTGGTGGGCCGGCTGCAATGAAAGGTTGGTTGTAGGCTGAGTCTTTGCGGTAGGCGACTGTGGCTGCACGGGCATTCATCATCCCCTTGCTTTCGGAGGTCCCTTTCCTCAGCCTTCGACGGGCCGACCTGCCATCTTCGTCGTCGCTAACTGAGGAGGCGCCCGTGTCGTCCTCCGCATCTAGCATTTTTGCATTGTTTAGGCGGCCGTCAGAAGGAAAATCGACATTGCCTGCATTCGAGGAAGGGTCCTCCACCTCTCCGCCTCCACGATCGACAAAGGTCCCAAACACGGCTCGAACGCGAGATCCTTCCTTTCTCCTGGGATTTATTGGCGGTAAGGGAGGAGGGATATAGGCCGGACTGCTTCCAAGTCTAGACGAAGATTCCAGCCCAGGCCAGTTGCTAGTTTCCGAAATGTCCATAGTCGGTACTGTGCTGGAGGCGGTGACAAAAGTCGGCTCGGAGATGTCATCCTTTCTTACGAATCTCCTTAGAGAATCGTTTTGAACACGGTTTGTCGTGCCGGGCAGTAGCGGCCGCTGTACTGAGGGCGGCCTGGTTGATGCGGGTAGGTTGGGTGTTGTCACGGATGTGGACGTCTTGTTCAAGGTGTTGGCAATATTGAGTGACGGTGAAGGCACTCCAAGTCCGCCGACAGGGGAAGTAGACCGTAGTCGAGTGACAGAGAGGTCATCATACGCTAAGTTGCCAGGGCGTAATGTTGCCGACGGGCTCATTGCGAAATGGTTGGGCGACGGCGTGCCACTCTTAGAGCCACCTTGGGCGTAGCGCTGTGGTGGCATGATAGGAGAGCGTCGGATATCTGTCCCGGGCAGGCCCGGCGAGCGCAACATGGGTAGTCTCGCCGTCCCGCTACGGCCTAGATGCTGGTGGTCATCGTAGACAGTCGCATCGTCCGTCGACCTCGCTGCGAATGGTCGCGCTGGGTTAATGTCGCCCTCCACATCAATACGACCCCGCTCGGTTTCGATTCTAGATTCAGATCCTCTGTCTCGGACGGCGAGAATATCCTCTTCATACGATGCTGTAGTCGGGTAGAGGATGGGCGGTAGCTTGCGCTCGGTGCTGGGAGTCCGTTGGCCACTGACGACGTTGCCTGGTCTCGGACTTGTCTGCTCCTGGACAGAGATCGCTCCAGGGGTGAAGGCCGGTTGATGCCTCATGATGGTCTCCAGTTCCTTACGTTTCTGTAGCTCTCGCCTAGCCTGTCTGAACGCGCGGAGGCCCGGGTGTATGTTCTCGTCATCTCTGGGCCCAAGAGATTTGACATCGCTGTCGGCATCGACATCCTCTTCAACTTTGGCATATCCAGCCGGTGGCTGCAGGCCCTCAGTCCCAGGATAGACCAATTCCAGCTCCCTGTCATCGAACATTTGCTTGCTCGGGCTTGGAGAGCTACTCATTGTTGATGAACCAATGCCCAGCAGCTTTAAACTCTTTGATTGGGACATGTCACGCCGCCGCTCGACCAAAGATCCGCGACTCCCCTTGGATGTCAAGGCTGTTAAACCATTAGATCGGTTGGCAGGCGTAACGTCCATAGAGTAATCTGCCAGTCGACGGGGAGAGACGGATCGGCTTCTATCGGACTCAACATATGAGGTAAGCTTTTCCCGGACGCGGCGCTGAGCATCTGCAAGCTGGTGAGCAAAGTCTTCCTCTTCCGGCCTGTCCCCTACAGGGAACGCTTTCGCTGCAGTGCTGTCTTCCTCCACCTGTGACAGTGCCCTGGACCTCTTATCCCGGTGGTCATCAGGACTATCGTGGGACAATCTCCACTCATGCTCTTGCCAAGGGTCGGACCTCACGCCGAGTTCTCTCATGAGGCTAGAATCACCGCGATCGACAGGAAAACGCCCTTCAGGCCCGCTTGTAAGGGGTGGCCTATCATAGACAGATGATGCATTACTCTCAGAGCGTAGGTGTTGCCGCACCATCCCGCTTAGACCTGAAGAGGGCTCAGTCGGACCTAAGGTAGGAGAATCATCCGGGGATGGGTGATGCGGACTCGAAAGTATCAGATCTGGTCTCTCCAGGGACGTCGACGGTCCCTCACCGTTAGCTTCCTCCGACAGCAGAGGCGGCATTGGCATCGATCGTCGCCGGAGAGCTGGGTGGTCTTGATCTGGAGGCCGCTGGGTTGGTTTGGGAGATATCATTAACGTGGTTGAGTCTCTGGGATCGGCGGAGTCATCCGAGTCATCCAAGAAAGTTGTACGTTCCTCCTCCGGGCCTAGCACGTTCATGGTCATTTTGTCGGCGGGCCCAACGCCAAGTTGCTGGCGCTCGGACGATGAGGAAGAGTGAGACCGGCCAGTTCGAAATGATGCGTTGGAGTCGGAACGGAACCTCTGTGTCGGGGTCTCCCGGCCTTGTTGCAGTTGTAATTGCCTTTGGGCATATCTAGACTCGTCATATGGCTGCACGGGTTTCTGAAATACTCCCATTGCTGTGGCCTTGCCTCGGTCCTTCGACTGGATCGGGAAAAGAGCATGATCACTCGTCTCGCTCAAGGGAGGGCTCAAGGGCGGAGAGCCGGCAAAGCTGATTTTGGAATTCGAGACAGGAACCTTGATTCCCAGGTCTGTCACGGCTGCGGATAAGCTCGAGGCCGGAGGGCTCATTGATCTGAGGTTAGGGGCAGAAGCTTTGCTCAGCATTGGAGCCCGCTCTGCTCCAAACCTCTCGCCAAAACTCTGGGTAGCAGTGGGAGACGGTGAATGCTGCACTGGGTCAGGAGTCCTAGACCCGAAGTTGCGCTGCCGAGACAGTGTGTCCAGTCTCGACAGAGCCGATGACTGGCGTTCGTGGAGTTCCTGGGTCAGGCCCTGTTCGTATAATCGTCGGGTCCGTGTAACGGTCCTTTCGGGAACTGGGGACGAAGTATTGGAGGCTGCTGCAGGCGCTTGCGACTGCCAATCTTTGAGTGACACGCTTGGTTGAGATGTGACGGATGTAGCTGCGGTCGAGTTACGAGTTAATGACGGGGTAGAGGAAGTTGTTGAAGAGGTTTCGCGCTTCCGGTTATAGTCAGGTGGTGCTGAAGATTCTGACCCCGTGCCTTTGGCGTCCTGCATAGAGTCCTCCGAGGATGCGTTCCTGGTGTCATTGCCGGGCGCGATCGCCTCTTTCTCCTGCTGCCGCCACCGCTGAAAAGACGACATGGCAACATCGTCCTCATAAAGCGCTCGCCCACCCATTCGCCCAGGCACATTCTTCGATGACGACGTTCCCAAGGGGATCTTATATATCTTTTGTCTTCCACCGAATAGGTTGTTGCCCTCCGTGGGCTTCGGCCGGTTAATGAGGCTGCCCTTTGTTGAGACGGCGTCGTCGGAGACAAAAGAATCCATGCGAGAGAAGGACGGCGGCCCCCTGATCGACTCGACTTCAGCGATATCAGCCAGTCCCGCCGTGAAGCCGTAGTCTAGAAGCCTCGACTGGCGCTTCGGGAACAAGACGCTGTCGTCACTGGCCTTCCCTATCTTCGTGTTGGGGTCGTCTTGTTCTCGAAGCATAGAGAAGCGTGCAGAGAGACCCGTCATCAGCAAGCTCGTTCTGAAGTCATCATTGGATGGAAGGGCGTTTGCAAGATCAATGCCTTGCTTCTGCTCCTCCTCGTGGGACTTTTTGCCACGGCGGAATTTAAACGAGAGCGATGATGGCTCGGACTCTAGCGATGGTCTCGAGGTTGCAATATCGTCCTTGGCTTTCTTCTTGGTTCTGAAACGGTTCATGGTGACGGCGAAAAGGACGTACTCTGGACTCTGTGAGGGCACTTAGGTGGATGTCTAAGGACTTGCGAAGCCGTGGTAGTTGCAGAATGTCGCTTTTTCACTCGGTCATTTCCAATCAAGCCACCGGGTCGGCGGTCTGCTGCTCAGAGGCCCTTCGGTGTCAAGGCTGGCCAGTCTGTCGAGAGAACGCCTGGGTTGATCCAGGGGACGGTTTACAGAGCCGCGACTCGATAAGCCAGGCCTTATGCTGAACCGGGCTGACGCCACCGTATGTAATGGAGGAAGGGGAGAAGTCCGGGTGGCCTAATTGTTACAAGAGCTGGCCGGCAGTGATTGCAGGTGTGGCTCGACCTGGATCCTGGACTCGAAGGAGCAAAAGAGACAGAATGTCGCCAGGGCGGCTTCCCGCACCGGGGGAGAGCGTGGAGCAGAGACACCGGGATAGCCAAGGCCAAAAGGACTACCCGAAAATAGGCCGTATGAATTAGATATGACGGCCGGTGCCCGGTGTCGAAAGCGTTTCAAGAAGAATGGAACAAATGTGAACCCGGTAAGTCAAAGTCGAAGCCCAGTGGCCCAATCCAAGGTGGGCCAAGGACGATCAGGCCCAAAAAAAGAATAATATGCCAGGTTATCCGGAGGCTTGGCCAAGAGTTGACAAGTGACGGAGCAAGTTCAGTCGAACGAATCGTCGCAAGTGCCGCCTTTGTATACAGTGCCGCCCGATGTTCGATGTCCGCACGTCTGCTGTGCTCGCACGAGTTCCCGTGATGTTCTAACAGATTTCGCGGAACTAATGACGGCACGGGGCCACAATATCGGCTGGCGACAGGACAGGCGTCACGCCGAGGTCGTGGGACTGGTGCTAGGTAGGCTGTGCAATGGGCATCAACGAACCCTTCTCGGACGGGTCTGCCAGACAGGCAGGGCCAAGCGAAGAGGTGCGCGTAGGCGAATCGTAGCTACCGAGCTTTCCCACGGGGATGGAGTGAGATATGATGTATGCAGAAGCTTGTCGTCGTCCAATTCGAGGTTCGGCGCTCTGGGGAGACCTGAAGACGGTCTAGGCGTTCGGTATGGTGTCGTCTTGGGCCAGCACGTCTGCGAGGGAGCGTCTTTGCGGATAGTGTGCCGTATGTTCGTCTAAAGCAGGAAAAACACGCCGAGGGAAAAGGAGCGACAAATCTCGGAGGTTCCACGTCAAGAGAAGTGTTTTGCAGAGCACAGCGACACAGGAGATGCCGAAGGAAAGGAAATAGAGAAGAATGCTAGGAGGATGTCTAGAAGTGGTGTAAGGTTGGTCGGAAAGCCGACCCCCTGTTCCCTCTGTGTAGGATGGCTCGTGCTATTAGTTCCTGGCTGCGAAACCCGAATTGGGGGCCTGGACTTAACACAGTATGAAATGGGTTCATGCTAGTTGAAGGAAGGTGCCAATTGTGCCTGTGTTCATCATGTATCCCAGCGTTACAGCGATCAACCGTTATCAAGGAAAAGGGGGACGCGCCAGTTGCCAGATGCCAGATGAGCAGGTGTCGCAAGGCGCACAATGCGCGCCAGCCATTGGCAGGACTGGCTAGTGTCCCAGACCAAAACACATGGGTGCACGGGTTCCTGCATCTTACCAGGGGTTGTGGAGTAAGGGGGTGGCAACCTTCCAGGATGTGGGTGGGGTACGTACCGCATCAGTTAAATTATAAACTAATAGAGAATTGCTCATTTGACTGCTATGTTTTTCAATATCCACAGCATGACGCTAATTGAGTTAACTTTAAAAGGTCGTATTATATATCTTTAAATGACTGTTCTTATAAGTCTTTATTAATTATATTAAAGTAAGTAAAGAGTTAAATAGATTTAAATTATAATACTTTTTTATTTTACTTTTAATTTTATAATCTCTCTTTTTAATATATATAATTCTTATTAAATTTAAATTTATACTATCCGTAGGATAATTATATTTATATATAATAAATTAAATTTATCTTTACCTTTTAATTAGTTAGAATTAATAAGTCTAAATAAAAACAAGGTTAGGAATTAATATATTTTGATTAGTATAAACTAATACTAATATTAATTAATATTAATTTAATATATACTAAATTAATATTAATA
>JAXQGQ010000046.1:0-48321 GCA_037040145.1 Sordariomycetes sp. M70-01Q | reverse complement strand
CTGGCCCAATTACCTCCTAACCAACGTTACCGGCCACAACAACCACGAGAAGCAGCGCGAGGGCCGCGGCAAGGGCAAGAGGAATGGTTTTGGCGGAGGCGTGAATCACTTCGATCCTAGGAGCCCGATCTTTGATAACAAGGAGGCAAAGCTGGTCGTGTATAGCGATATCGGTCTTCTGCTGGCCATTTCCGCGCTTCTCTTCATCGGTCATGCTTTTGGCTGGGCGAACTTGGCGGTGTGGTACATCCTCCCCTATCTCTGGGTCAATCACTGGCTTGGTGAGCCCCGTTCCCTTGCTGTGCCCAGTGATACTCTTTTTGACTGTTGTACTTCTGCTGACAGTAGACTGCGACGGCAGTGGCCATCACCTTCCTTCAGCACACCGATCCGACCTTACCACACTATACGGCCGACGAGTGGAACTTCGTCCGTGGCGCCGCGGCGACCATCGACCGCGACTTCGGCTTCATCGGCCGGCACCTGTTCCACGGCATCATCGAGACGCACGTGCTGCACCACTACGTCAGCACCATTCCCTTCTACCACGCCGATGAGGCTAGCGGGGCAGTCAAGGCCGTCATGGGCAAGCACTACCGCGCCGATGTCGCCGAGGGTCCCATCGGCTTCATGAAGGCCCTGTACAAGAGCGCCCGCATGTGCCAGTGGGTCGAGCCCAGCGAAGGCGCTCTCGGCAATGGCAAGGGTGTCCTGTTCTTCCGCAACCGCAACGGCCTAGGCGCCAAGCCCGCGAAGCTGACGTAGTGTCGTCCTCGGGGCTAGCGAGCGGTCATAACGCGACTCCCGGGTCGAGAGTATGCCGCATCGCTTGCTGAGGTCCGCCGATCACGAAGGCGCGTGTTCCTGACTTTCTTCAAGGTCACTTCCTTGCGATTGCAGCTTCTCGGGGATGGGCGATGTGCATATAGGCAAGGTGTGACGACATGATCTCAACCATGACCGATAGGTGGCGATAGAAACGAGAGAAAAATAAGTTCGTTATGTCGCTCACGACTCCGATGAGATGACGCATAATGCCTTACTGTCCATGCACCTCAGAATGAGCTGTCTCCCAGGGAGATACCCAGCTATTCGAAGCCATTCAAAGCTTTTTGAGGCCATGCGTAATGAGTCGATTCCGGAACATGGTTTACTGTAGTGCCCCTTTTCAATACATACAATGATTTCATGTCGTCCCTCCCTAGGGATCTCCCCATTATATCACCTGATGAAAAATAATTATATGGACGCACACCGTCTCTAACTCTACTTTAAGTCCACATCACAACTGACAGCAGCATCCAGCTAACTCTGAATCGTACTTTGTAGTAAGTCCAGCCCGACACAGGTGCATGCCACCCGCAAAACAGCGACATATTACGACTTCAAGATACAAAAGGTCTGACACGCCTTTCTTGTCATCTTTGACCTCATAATTTATTACTATTAACCCATAAACCCAATAGCGTATATAAGGGGGACTAGCTGGCTCGCTGTTGCCGATGTTATGAAGCCAGACAATATCCTGGTCTCGTTGACTAACTGTTAATAGGGCATTCATGGCGGCGCCGATAGGGGGAGGAAGGGGGCAATAGACAAAGAGGAAGGTCAGGAAATAAGCCGACGACACAGTGGTAGTAGTGTGATCGTCCTCTTGACCCAGGCGGCGAAAGAGAAGGGAAAGCAGAAAGCTGAATCGAGTGCTGAGTCACCGTACACTACACGTACGTAAAAGTACTGTGGTTTGGTATTATAAAGCGTTCGGATTTGGTCCGGTATAACAACCCAGCACGGGAATGACTAGTAAATACAGTACTCACGGCAACTGGATTGATGGCCGTTTAGGAGGGACTCGCGCTGATCAGCACCTTGTCAGCCCTAGGCGTCGCAATCCAGCCCAGGGCTGCCAACGATACTTAGTACACTTGGCTGAGAAAGCGTCCTATACTGATTTTTACAGATAAATGCTTCTAGGTGAAAGCCTACCTTGCTCGCTTCCGTAGCCATACTCGACGCCATCGGATACCAAAGCATCCCTTACGTTGGCTTGTACTCGCAGGATACCATAAATCCCTTGTATGCAGAGCACTACAGTATTATATTATCTACATTATACAAAACACACGTGTGTTGGCTTTTAAACGGTCAGCAGCAAGCCTACGTCAGCAGCACACTATGCCATGGCAACTGTCAGTCGCGGCATAAGTGGTCCATAATATTTAGGCTCCACACCCAGATGTCCAGGTCATTATATGTTGCTCGTCGTGCCAAACTATGTACGCAGGACCAACACAGAGCGACGATCAGTTACGCTTCACTACGAACACGACATGACGGAGCGCGTGGTCGATGTCCTCGTTGTAGGCAGCGGTGCAGCCGGCCTTACCGCTGCCGCAACAGCTGCGTCCCTTGGACTCGACGTTCTGGTGGTTGAAAAGCAAGATAAGATCGGTGGCACGACAAGCTACTCGGGAGGCATCGTATGGATTCCAGACAACCCAATATCCAAGGACCTCGGCATTCATGACAACCGCGGGGAACTATACATGAACAGTGTGATCGGGGACTCGATTTGCTTCGACCAAGAGATGTCACAGGCTAAGAGACGTGCATACCTCAGAAAAGGGCCAGAGATGATCGGCTTTCTGATAGATCGAGGCTTTAAGTGGACTACCGAGAGACCGATATATCCCGATTACCACCCAGCACTACCGGGAGCCAGACCTGAAGGTGGTCGTACGCTTCACCCAGCTATCTTCGACGCAGCATCGCTAGGGCAATGGAAGGAGCACCTCGTCAAGCCTGAATCGTCTACTCCCCTAATCAACTTCCAGGATCTTCGAATTGTTTCCAGGCCCTTGAGTTCGCTCTGCGACTTGATCAAGGTGCTCTGGATGGTGCTTAAGAGCAAAGTTAGGTCGCTACTGAGGCCTGGGTCCGTCTCCATGGGCTACTCTCTCGTAGCGCAGTTGCTCTCCATATGCACTAGGCAGACAGGCAATCTGACGATAGAGAGAGAGGCAGAACTTATCAGCCTCATACCCAATCGCAACAAAGACGCGAATCTCCGCGCTATAGTTGAGACTGCGCGTGGGCTTATCGAAGTGCAGCCACGTTGCGGAGTGATCTTGGCCACAGCCGGTTTCGCCCGTGATGAGAAACTACGCGCTTTATACCTCCGGAAACCGTCAGAGACAAAATGGTCACTGACGCATCCCGGAGGGGACACAGGAGATGGGCTTCGACACGCTATGGCGATCGGAGCTCAAACCACCATGATGAAAGAAGCATGGTTCATACCCACCATGACGGATCCCGTGACCGGTAGGGTCACGAGCGCACTCTTCGAGATGTCGAAACCATATTGCATCGTTGTGGACCGTCGTGGGCGACGCTGCTTCTCGGAAGCCCAGCCTTATGGGGACATCGGCCACTCGATGTACGAGCATGAGGCCATGCCGTCTTGGCTAATCCTGGACTGGAACCATCGATCACGATATATGCTTGGGAGTCTGTGGCCGTACCTGAAGCCTACTGCCGCCGTCAAAGCAGGCGACATCTTCGAGGGAAACACATTGGACGAGCTGGCGCGCCAAATTGACGTCGACACGACCGTGTTGGGGGAGACCGTCACACGGTGGAACGAGATGTGCGAGACCGGAGAAGATGCTGACTTCAGAAAAGGAGATGACGCCTACCAGCGGTTCATCGGGGACGAGAACGTCAAGCCCAATCCGAACATGGGACCCATCAAGGTTCCGCCATTCTACGCCCTCGAGGTCTGGCCGGGAGATGCCGGGACAAAAGGCGGTCTCGTTACGGACGAGCACGCCCGAGTTCTCGACGAACATGGCAGGGTGATTCCGGGACTGTATGCTGCGGGGAACGTAACAGCTTCTGTCATGGAGCAAAGTTGCTTTGCAGCAGGTGTGACCTTGGGTCCGGCATTGACATTTGCTTTTATCGCTGCTCAGCACATGAGGGCGCAGCTACCTTAGATAGGACACCGATATATGACTGGAGGTCGGGCAGCCTCTCGGTGTGCAGTCTAGATACAGAGCTTTCCTTTGATCACGTTGCTTATGACCTGTTGGCAGGCGATTTTAATCCCCATGAGATATGATAGGTGCCGCATGTCTGAGGATATGACGTCCACTGGTGGCTTTGTCAGTCTAAGACAAGTCAAGTCATATAGAACTAGGCGCCATACTGGTAGTTTGGCCTCTCTAAGGCTTTCTGTGGAGGAGCAGCCCGCTCCGCTGGACAGGCTGTCAATAGCGTCAAGCTCTGAACGCTGAAACGACGTCAAGGCACAGACACGGAACTCCTGAGAGTATCCTTCATTACTCCTGGTAGGTTAAGTTGCGTCTGGGCTAGCATGAGTTACGTCTGTTTGATTGAGAGTAGTCCTTTTTTAATAATTCTGATAGTCAACGATGTGCAAACCGGTCGTTTTGAAGACGGCACATGCATTCTCCATATTATTCAATACCAAGGCCACGTCTAGGCCAAGTTCTTCACGACGATTACTAGCAACTTCCGAGTATCTTGTGTGCGCTCGTCTACTCAAGTCGAGGCAGAAGTGCGAGGTGACGCAGACCATCGTCGACACATTGCGATGACAGAACCAGTGTCAGCTCTCCTTTTTCTCGAGGCTACCATAGAGGCACCTTGTTCCAATGTAGGAGTGCAGCAGCGGGTCTGCTTATCCAGTAAAGAAGACGGTCAGTACGCGCGTGCTCCACATCAATAGCGATAATGAGGGAAAAAGGCGCGGCGAAGAGCAAAGTTAGTCTGATATTGCTACGCTCAAAAGGAACCAACTATTAATGCAGTATGGCCACCGACCACATGTTGATCAACAAACCGCCGGCGCCAACGAGCTGAGAGCTGCTGGGACCTACTCTCTCTTCTCGCTTCGTCGTGGCAGTATTTACACACCCTCGCTGGCTGCTTGATGTGTAGCTGAGGTATGAACAGTGGGGTGCTGCCGGCGATGTGTTGACCGGCTACAAGGACAAACTGCTGACACTCTCATACTCTAGGACTTAGGCAGGCGTCCAATCGCTCCACCATAGTCCGTGCACATCTAGTGATGACAGTGACCCGTCTTTTGGCAGAGTCATCACAGAGAAGCACGAAGAAACATTGACGTCGGCACCGTGATCTGCACTCGCCTGAATCAACAACAAGACGGAGAATGATAAGCATGCTCCGCAAGAGAGAACTCTTCACTACTATAACGCCGCTACCAGGTTTCATCCCTCGGCAGCTGGCCATCGACATCCTGCACTCCCATGGCGAGGTCATCACCCTAAACCCGCTTGTTCTCGAGCACAAGCCCATCAAGGCGCCGCGCGATGCCGCCTCGGACGAGTTCTACTCGACGTGGTACGAGATCACCGAGCGCATCCAGTACATCCCAGGGCTGGGGCGCATGGGCTCCGGTGAGATTAGCTTCAAAGGCTGCTTCCATGACATGCCCTGGGGCCTGCAGACACACATCTACGCGCCCATGAGCGTCGACGTACGCAATAGATACCGCATCGAAGGCAACCAGCCCGGCATTGAGCCACCCGAACCACTCGAGATCGGGCGAGCCGCCCTAGGCGCCCCCTTCGACGGCCTGTACCTGCTTGAGGATATCGAGATTAAGTGCAATCTCGCATTCGCCGGGTTCGTAAAGGCGCAGCTTAAGGCGGCTAGCAAGGAGATGGTGTCGCGCATCATCAAGAAGGCCGAGCTGCTTGACGCAGGCATCCTGCGCGCCATGTTCGAGAACGGCCGCCTCAAGACCATCAATCCTGCCGACCGCACCAGCACGGCGCTTGCGCCAGTGCAGATGTCGCCGCCGAGCGTCTTCCATCAGCATCAGCCGGGCTCACTACGTTCCCCCCCTGATCAATTTCCGTACCAGGTACCGCAACTCGCCAAGCCCCGCACACCCATCCAACTCCAGCAGCAGCACCATAACCCGCGCTTTACGGCGTCGTACGGCCAACATCCCCCACAAGAGCAGCAGCCTTCCCGCGTTCAGCTCATTGACACCGCACCTCCGCAGAGGCAGCACGCCAGCAGCGTGCCCGTCGAGCTGCCGGCTGACTCCTTATCAGTAACGGCAGTTCCTACCACCACCGGCTACCGCTAAAATGTATCCTTACCAGGGAGTTAGTCGAATACAGCTTACTCGTTAGGATTTCCCTTCAGAGGCATGTTCTATCCTCTGTCGTCTACATAAGGAATGATGAATGGACGTGCAGGCTTTGATGGACGGAACCATCCCTCGTCGAGCCAGTTTACCAAGATGGAAACACGCATGTGACAGCTGACATCCAGCTCGGGTCACAGCCTCGGTTCTGATATTCATTTTCAATGTCCGGACATAGGATAACTGTTAATTTCTGATCGAGAAGACTCTGGTGGATCGCTGAAATCTTGATCTGGCTGCGTCGACCTGTTTTCGACATCTACGAATAGGAAAAGAGGCAGCCACAACACACATCCGCCTTCTGGCCATGCAGGATAGAGTCAGGATTTGATATGTAGTCAGACTGCGAGACAGTTGAGGGATAGAATACATCGACAAGATCCTTTCCCTACCCTCCTCAGCACCCCATAGTGCCGTGGGCCATTCCCTGCACCATGCACGCCCATTCCCGTGTCCTACCCCTCTTTATGTGACTATACACCCCATTCTTTGCGGTGACAGCTGGCTCCTCCCGCTGATCATGGTACGATATGCCATATTGTACCTCCCTGCTATACAACGGGATGCCCTCGTCCCGAGCTGCTTCAGTGCTCCAGCACAGCACTGCTCGTTGTGCTCTTTTGACTTCTCCTATTCGGTGGCGAAGTCCCCTTGTGCTCGAGTGCTGGCGATCGGCATTTCTCGCTTGTGGTGTAGGAGGTGACTGACGCCGACTGCGATAGCCGTCCGTGGCGCTGTTATGACCACGCCACAACTGCGCATAACAACATAACATGGGGCCCGAGAACTCTTAAGCGTAAGGTATAGACAAATTTATCGAGTTATACAGGGCAATGGCTGCACTGAGGGCGGGAGCCGGTCCGAAGTTGCTCGTGAACGAAACTGCAAGCGAGGAGGTTTAATAAGCTCCTATATCTAATTTAAACTCGCAGCAGCAGATATATGTATGATTCGTGGCCTCGAGAGCTGCCTTCGATAGTCATCCAGACAGAAGTCTACGGTTATAGGTATATTCCTCCGTTGCTGGAGGAAGTGCACTCACGAACGGAGGCGAGCAGTGCCCACGGTAACCGCGGGGGGACATCGAAGTCACCATGCGTTATCCAACAGTGTCCCACACTGGAGTAGGGCGGGTGACGACGGCTCGGGCCGTATAAGATACCTTAACTTCTGCACCCGCCTGCTCGATCGTGATGGTCAACGGTCAGCTTGCCAAGTGCCACAGCTGAATATTTCCTGAAGAGCACAGCATGGAGTGTAACCTCATGGGCCCTGATCCGCTGATGAAGATCTGGACCGTCAAAAGTCGGACCATTCTCAGTGATTCCACCACAAATAATCAGACATGGAGCTGTCCAGCCTTGCTTGCCAGATTGCACATCCTATGCCTTCCTTGACTGCGAGGTTGCAGGATGAGCTCAAAGTCAATATTGAGCGTACGAGATGGAAGAAGTCTCACCTAGCACCTGACATCTCCCGGATGAAATTAACCTCGGGAACGGTGACTCCGCCTCTAAGCAGGAGCTTAAAGATTCACAAGAGGACGTGGGCATAGCAACGTCCTGTCTATAGCCGGTTGATACGAACATGGCGGACTCTCACAAGGGATGCTAGAGGCTAAGGGTTTACATGGAGTTCCCGGATTGCTATCTTTTCTTCTCAAGTTTAATGCACCAATGCCGTCATACGAGTATCCCTTTTGCACTGTGTTTTGTTTTGAATGTCCAAGTTGATCTATCATTGATCGTCACTCACATGCCCACAGTAAGCATCCTCCGCCACTTCTATCGTCGACGCAGTCCGGGAAAGGCAGAGCGCCAGCTTTTTCTCTTGCATCCTTCTCCAGTCGTCTATTCTACGCTAAATATGCCTGATAGAGGCGTGCTAGGCCTTCCTCAAGGCATCCACCCTCGTTCCCAATCCTGTTAGGGCCGCGATATTTGTCTTGACGCGTCCTATCTCAGCTTCGTGCGATTCACATGCCCGCTGCAAGCTAGGAAATTTCATTGCGACTGTTTCCACGACGTTGTCCAATTGTTCGACATCTATGTCAGCTAGAATTTGTGTGTGCTGTTTGATAATCTCGGTCTGCGCACGCAAAGCTTCCTGTAGCTCCCCGAGCCTGGTGCTGAGCAATTTATTTTCATTGGCTAGGGTTGCGTTCTCGTCCTGCAGCACAGCACAACGTAAGTCCGCTCTCTGTACGGTCTTTGCTAACGCCTCGAACTGTTGCATGAGATATGTCTCGACGTGTGTTAGACTATTCCTCTTAAGAGACCTGCATGACGTCAATAATCTAGTGTTGGCATCCTCGTGAGGCAGGGACTGTACAGGTAATATTCGCACTCGGTGCCCCTCTTCTGACATGACGAGCAGGGATATTGCTCATCGCATTTAACTTTTAGGTTCCGACAATTCGTACAAGCCTATTGACTCGTTAGTTGGGCTAAGTACGCCGCGACTCTCAGTTCACCTGCGATGATTTCCTTTCTCGCTTCCACAGTCCTAAGTGCGGAGTGTTCTGCTCCGACGTGTAGGTCGACAGCGAGGGCGGAGCCTGCAGAGGTCCCTGTCTGGGCTGGGCTGGTAATCCGCCTTCGCCAGTTCCGTGTCTGAGAGGGTTAAAAGACATAACGATCATAAGAAATATACCTTGACAGCCGATGGCATGCGGACTTGCTATCTGAGATTGCCTGCCATGAATATTTTGTTGGACGTAGAGGTTCAACAGCGATCCGGATACTTATAGAAGTGGATGGGGGATGAAAGAGGATAAGGTGGCATGCAAAAATAAAAAAACTACTAGCGAGGAAGCACATCCGGCACCATTCCTATTGGTAAACAGTCAATAGTCGATCAGCAAGAAAGGCCTGAGAGGGTTGTGCCTGTTCCACGCGCAGGAGACAGTGCCGGTGGACTGTGTAATTTTAGCGCACCCAGGTGCCTGCCTACTTACTATCCCGCCCTTGTCGCCGGAACCAGTAACAAGATAACGCGACCAGTCACAGATGTTGCACAGCCAATATACGGCCAAAAAAGGCTCTTTTGTGTGTACTAGTCCTCTTTCTGCCACAATGCAGCGCTAATAACATGAAGCCGATAAATTACACGCACGCACCAGTTATTCTCCATCACTGTCTGCGACTACGGCACGCTCTGCCTATCCCGATCCTGTGGATATTCAAATTCAACAACGGAAACTCGTTACACGTGACGTTGAGCGATCTTGCGCAGCTCATCGTCCAACTGCTTACTCCCGAACACTAGAGGTGGTTAGCATCCTCGCCTCAACTGGACACTCGCCTTACGCAGAACTAACATATCGTTTCTCCCCGTTCTTCTGCCCGCACCCTCTGGGTGTTCTCGCCGGTTCTCTCGATCTCGAAGACCCTTCGATTGTTGGGAGGCTACTGAGAACGGCCACGCATTGACCGCGCGGGACGTGCTCAGCACTGCTAGATTCGACGTATATCGGGATGCTCAGTATGCGGCCAGGCGTCAAACTTACGAGATGCTAATTCGACATTATGCCTCAGTCTGTGGACGAGTTTTCAGCGATCTTCTCGGTGGGATGACGTCAAGGGAGAAAACGAAGAACTTCCAGATTACATTGAAAGCTAGGACGGGTGAGGTGCCGGGTTTATACAGCCCGTTTGTATATATTCAACATATTGTGGTACGAAAATACAATAGGAAAGAAAGTCCCTGTCTTTATCAAGCGTTCTCCGGAGCAATCATCTAAACCCAGACCTCATCCAGATCGCCTGTTTCCAATTCCATCACGATCTCGACACTACTCGGCAGGATGCCAACCCATTTCATCCGATCTTAGACACGTCTTCGTCGAAACAGCCCCGGTCACGTGGCAAGAGGTATCCCAACTCCTCACGGACTAAGGTGCGACTCTCCACGTTCTCCGGGAAGCCGCCAGGCTTTTGGGCAGTAACAAATACCCTGGCGTATTAGCAGTGCTCGTAGACAGCAGTCCCAGACTTACCTTGGTGACCAGACACCGTCCACCCACGGCACAAGATCGTCTTTCCATGCGTCCAGTTCTCCTCTTGTAGCGAGTAAGGGTGCACCGTCAAAGTGGCGGCTCAAGCATAGGTACGCCTGGAGCTGTTCAAGAATGATGTCTTTACAATCGCGTAGGGGGATCCGCTGGTAGTGAACGTGAACTTTCCCATATCCCGCATTCCTCAGACAGCTCGCAACCTTCTCGAGGTTAGGTAGGTGTGGCTGGACTTCTTTCTCGATAAGAGACCAAGGATTGTTTTCCCCTAGCGGCTGCCCAGACTCGTTGCTGAAGTGCAGCAGCAGCTCGGACAGCTCAATCCTTCCACCCTGTTCGAGGGACTTATATGTCCCCTGTGCGAAATCCTCCCAGTCCATGACGATGCTCAGGGCCCGGCGGCTGAATATCAAGTCGTAAGATTCAGCCGACCTGTTCCACCCCTTTCTGATATCGTCGACCTCAAAGTGGACATTTTCCTGCAATAATAGCTCCTGGGTGGGTGCGACATCTATACCCGTCACGTCGGCGTCCGGATAGGTAGCAGCAACATCACTAAACAAGAGATTAGCATGATGCCCTGAGGAGTTGGCAGCGTAGCCTACAGTATCCACCATCCTCTTAGGCCGCAAAACACGTCAAGTATTCGGCGTGGACTGAATGGCACAAGGAAGAGCTGGCCGTCGTTGGCCTTCTTTTGATACCGATGACTGAAAGGTCAGCTATGGCCTTGCGTCGGGCTGACGAGCTTACTCTTTGAGGGACGCGAGTGAGTACCGTTCGTCGACAGAATGGCTGCGGTGTGGTCAGTGTGCGGGCCTGGTTCGCGACGGGCAAGTTTCCTCACCACGTCCATTCCGACGGATCAACATTTGGGAAGCTTGTGCCGTACACTTCAACGACCGTCTTCTCTAACGAAAAGATGCTAATCGTAAGACTAAAACTGCTTTAGTTCGGTGATCGGTCATGACAGCACACGTCGGAAACGAGTAACTCACTCATCAAAGTCATCGTCAGAAGATGACCCGCCGGTAGTCGCGATGGCAACGACCCCGTCGGTACTGCTCGGCGGCGTGGCGTTCAGGATCTCAGTCCCAGAATCAGACCAGCTCATCCCAGAACTTGTCTCGGAAGTGCCGCCTGATCTTGCGGATTCAAAAAAGGACAGTGACTTCTGTGACTCGCCTAGGACCCATGCTGATGTGCGTGCCGCGCTCGCCTGCATTGTGGCGGAGCGTCAGGTGTGAGCTGGCAAGAAGTCATGGGCGAACGCAAGGCAACTGATTGCGTTGCATGGTCTTATAAGTCCGTCACGCATGAGCCATGACACAGGAGTCGCGCTACAGGGGCGCTAGAAAGAGTACTCAGTTTTGTTGGGCATGGGTACTGCGCCATAATCCACCTCAGGTGCGAACCCCTGCTCTGCGGAGTTCAGTCCGAGCGGGCAGATGCTCCAGGGAGGAACAGAGATGAGCCACCATCAGCTGTTAGTACTCCAGTTGGAGATCCTCTAGGCCCCCTTCTCTCAACTTGATCTATACACTCGAATCTTCTGCTTCCAGAACTAATCTCGAGTCATATTTTCGGAGGTGTCGACGACTGCTCTGGGGCGGTCAGTGACGACAGCGTTGGTTACGAAGCAGAGAGGAGTCGCGGAAGGTCGCGGGTTGTAGTATCATGTTCTTTCGACCACTTATGATGCCCAGAAAGGTCTGCAGCAGCATGTACCCCCCTGGTCACCTGGAGAGGGAGGGAGGGGGGAAGCGGAAGGCGGCTTGGTCATGGCCGATCCACGGCGGCATGGCTTGCACTGGCCATACGCCGACTTTCAGTCCGACTGTACCGCTCAGATGAGACGCGAACTTCAAACAAGCTCATTTGCTAATAGATATCCCAAGGGTCTAACTTTCGTTGAAAAAAAGTCGGGGTGCTCGGGGCAAGATGCCTCTTCCCACATCTCGATCCTCAGAGGACCTCCCTCCTCACCTGGGCGGTCCCAATCGCAATGCGCGCATTGGTTCAGATCAACACAGACCGGGCATTCTCGTTCCGTCCTACCCGACTCGTGGGCAGTCTCACAGTTGAACCACTTGTAGACGATAAGCTTGCAGATTACCTTGTCCGCTGAACGGATGTCCTCTTGCGTTCTCGTTCTAGCCCGCTGAGCCGCCTCGTTCTTTTCTCTTTCGAGTTGGAGGATTGAAGCAAAGAGTTTTTCCGTAGTATGTGACACCTGCACAGCCCTCTCTCCGGTCCTCTTTTCCATAGCCATGGTTGCTAAATTAGACGCCGCGGCTAGAGCAGTGGCAAAGGCCCCTGATGCATTCATCTCGTGAGAAGGATTGACGCTGTCAAAAGACATGGCGGGCAGAGACACGACGGGGTTCGATGTGTCGCTCTCTGCTAGTTTCAGCACAAAACTCTAGCTAGCGGAGGAGAGGTTGCATCATCATCATACCTGCATTTGGCCGTAATAGTGTGTGGCCGCTGCTAGTGCCCGCCGCCTGCGACATCGAGATCCAGTTCGGCACAAGAAATGCCGAGAGATATCTAGATGTTGGAAGGCTCTACAGGAGTAGAGCTTGCGTAGAACGGAGAGAGTGAAGAATGTGGTATGTGAGGTAGGGAGAACGCAAGAGCATCTGCTATGTCACAAACAGGAAGATCCTAAGGGGGTTTAAATAGGACATTCCCTAAATAATATAAGGCATTATACATGATTTAACGTCCGATCGGTAACTCCGCCCACATGATCATCTGCAGTGTTCTCACACTCCTCTATTTCTCGAGCTATCGGGCACCTCCAAGATGAATTTGATAGCCGGGGGCTGTCCCTCGAGACCCCCTTCCACAAAGCAACCCCCAAGAGCAGGACGATAGCCAGCAGACACTGCACTAGGTTCTGGCCTTCCCAGTGGATCACCGCGACCGAGATCGTGGCCAAGATGGACACTACGCCTGCTGAAAGGCTCATTGCTATGAGAGTCCCAAAGGAGTCCGTCTGGACCTTGTTACGAGCGCGACACCAGTGGGCAGTGAGGGCGACCTGGAGATGTGTCACACATGGCACAGCCCAGAGCATTTGCCGACCGTAGTAAACAAGCTGCCAGGTTCCCACACCGGCGAATACGACCTGTGGGAAAGCCAAGAAGGCTAGAAGTCTTGCCCACGACACACCAGTGCCTGAGAGCTCTTGCAGCAGAGGATACAGTATTTCGACGGCCTGTGTTGCATTAGCTACAGTCTCGAGCAGTGAGAGGTCTAAAATACCTCGAAAGCATCGATGGACAGAACAGAGACGCCCATCCAGGTGATGAGGAGGGGATATGCGGCTTCACCCGCGATATGGCCGTGTTTGGCAAGCAAACAAAGAACAGTGAAGACAATGGAAACAAACGTATAGACGGATACGATGAAGAACAAGAACCGGGTAGCCAGCCGCGATTTCGTCCAGTGCCGTTCAGGAATCCGGCCTGTCATGAGACAGAGGGTATAGAGACCTTCAAAGACTGCTGTTGCCCCAAACGCAGCCGCTGCTAGGATGAACTGTCGGTCAGTGATGGTGTACTGCATTTTCGAAGAGTTTTGATAGGGTAGGCGTTTATGACAAGGCAAGTAAGGCAACCAGTCTGACCCGCGGCAATGTGCACTTTGATCAGAGAGTTCTGGCCTTTATGTCTCGGCGGCACCAGCGACTCAAAGCAGGCGTGGGATCAGCAGGCCCTCATTTTGCGTCTGGTGGCGCCGCGCCTTGGACCACCAAGGATGGGAGAGACTCTCCCTGCTCCTCGGATTCAGCCATCCACGATCCAGCTGTATGAGACGGCCAGGCCAGTGGTCACCAAGTGGGCCAGCATGTCTTGACTCGTATGCGGCAAGGCCTTCATAACTCTGTACACCAGGTGGCGTGGTAGCCTAGTTAGCTACTTGCATGTTCCTATGAACAGCTACCCTCGTAAAGAATCGGATCGGACTCCTTCCAAGACATTAGGGGACCGCCGCGGATCGGTTGCATCTCTTCCGGCATCGGGCTAAGACGCGATAGGAACACGTTGGCCAGCACAAGCTGCGGATACAGCTCAGGCCTCGGCCATCCGTGTACACCATACCCTCTTGCTAAGTAGCACCTGCTCTAATGGGCATCTCACTTTAGCCATGTATGGGCTGTCGTCCCTGCAAGCGACCAGTGTCAGGGAGCTAGTTGTCCGAGATGCTCGAGGGCTAACGCGCTATTACCCTTAATGACATCCTCGGTATCCTTCATGGCTTTTTTGTCAGAGGTATGGAGCCGTGCTTAATTAGACGGCCAGATTTCGCGACCAAGTGCAGACTGACAGACTTCCAACAGTAGTAATGCATCGGTTCTCTTTCAAGCTACCATGATGCTCACGCATGTCCTGCACAGACCACCTGCGCGCGCAGATCCACTTTTTCAGCACCGACGACCTGCGCGCGCACATCCACTTTCCTGCGCGGAGCGGGGTTCTTACCCCTGCTCGCGCGGACGCCTCACATGACATTCAGGCAGGACACGCCCTCGCGGAAAGGGTTGGGCTCCAGGGCTAAAAAAAAAACAAAAGAAAAAACACCTGACGTCGTGCTCGGGAGGAGTTCGTTTTAGTCCCACGTCAGCTCCACGCTTCTTGAAGTGCTGGTGAAGTCCTCGTTTCTTCATCAGCTTCAGGACTGGCACCCCTCCCGCGATAAGGATGCAACTGCTTTCAGTCTAGCCCAAGTCGATCGGCGCGCTGCTGCTCACCGAATTAGCCAGCCGGTATCTACATCACGTACCATACACTCCTCACGACTTGGGAGGGTAACCCCCCATGGCAAGTCCTCGTCACATATTCCTCGATTACGCGTCTCATACTTTGTACAGGATCCGAGCATAGAACTGAAAGAAGATGACGAAGAAGCTTTCCTCGATACCGAGAAAGTTGGTCCTGGTGTTTTTGATCGGGGCACGATGCTGTGGAAGGATAACGATGCCTACTACAAGAGACCTGGGGATAAGGATTGGATACGTATGAAGAGGACTGGGCAATGGACGATAGAGGATGGTTGTAAGGTGTATCTAAGCGGAGGAGATATCTGGAAGAAGAAAGTCAGAGTGAAGAGATGACATCTATTGCAGCTGCTGCGGTGTATTTGGCCACAGAGCGCGCCAGATCAGGACCAGATGTTCTGCTGCGACCATCAATCTGAGCCGGCCTGGACTGTCGACCGCAGCCCATATCTTCATAGACAGAGAATCGGACAACATCATCCCTGAGGCTGCTTCTTCCATGCGTCGCGGACCGTTTCGAAATGCCGTGTCCGCCGTGTTCCCGAGCAGCTCACGAATAAGCGTGCTGTCAGCGCCCCGTATCGTGATGCTATGCTCGATCTCGACGCTTGCACCGTGCTTAAAAACCAATGCAGCGTCGCATGCCCACAGTCTTGATACGTACGCCGAAAAGCTCTCTCGTAAAGTGCTGCACGTCTGCTGCGGATATATCGATGACTAGACACGATTCGGTGGGATCCGGCGGGAAGGACAGCAAGATGGATGCCTTGTTCCCTGTCTTGACGATCGCGGTGCATGTGCCGTGTGGGAAGACGTACGGAAGGTACTGTGCGTCCGGCCATGCATATTGATGTCGTACGTCGACCTCGAACGTCTCGAACTCCTTCGTGGCACCGCTGCTTGAAAGGTTGGACGCTCTTGCTGCGGCAACCGGTTGCCTGGCTTCTTGTTGGGGGGGATCCGCCTCCTGCTGCGTCATGACTTCTCTGCCGTTCAGGTCGACCGCGGCCGTCTGTCGAGGTGGACGGTCCTGCATGTCACCCGTACGTCGTCGTTTGGTAGCCCGAGGACTTGGAGGGGTGCTCGGCGGATAGGGTGCGCTAATGCCATGGGATTCCAGAGCGCCTGTAGAGTCAGCAGGTGAAAGACGGGTCGCGGACAGATCGCATTTGCGACGTACGTAAGCGTCTGTTACTACGGGAGGCATGATAGAGGGCATGTTGGGCGCGTGCGATCACTTAACGTGTGGGGGGTAACTTTCGACACCTCTTCGGCAATGTTTTTGAGGGCTGAAGATGTTAGTATAGCCGCCTGGTCCCGCACAGCTGGATCACTCTCAATCGCAAGCAAGTACGCAAACCAAGCATTAGCTCCAGCTCCAGCATCCAATAGTGTACGCGAGACCTTGTCGAGATGATCAGTATGTAGGATGCCGTCAATCCCGTCGGGAGCTTTCAAAATGTCGGTAGAGGCTTGGGTGAGGGAATTGATGAGGAGCCGAAGGACATCACTGGCGTCTCCATGGGAACTCTCGGGATGTGAACCAACGATTGGCTGTTCGTTTTGCGTCATCATACGACGTGGAGTCCGCGCAGAAACCCGCGCGAGAGCTGCTGCGCGCGCGCGCTCGAAGAGGTGGACTGTGCACGCTGAGCTGCGCGCGCTCGTGGAGGTGGACTGTGCACGCTGCGCGCGCTCGCGGAGCGGAGTGCGCGCGGAGTGATCCTTATACTTAATGATGTTCGCTCGGGGGATAGCGTTCATCAGCACGCAGCAACAGAGAAAGTGGAGAAGGGCCGAGAATAGACGGAGTGAAGCGGTGCGACCCACACCATCGCGAAACAAGTTCGGAGGGTAGTCCCCACCTTTGTCGTATCAGCTGAATCCACTCCGGCCGGCCACAGGATATCCGACTCCGAAGAGACTTGGCACTTCTTCTGTTGCTGTCTTCCTCCTGATGTGAAGTCGTACCGCTACCTCAGCATCATCCAATAGATTGAGGATATGGCTTGTCTTGACCACATACATGTACACGAGTCCATCCGAATGCAGCGAGATGCATGCACCAGGCAGGCGGGGGACTCCAATCCCGCACTGAAGGCTCCGAGACAGTCATGACCGGGGGCGGCAATTTCACGAGTTAGAAATACAAATGAATTGCATGGGGAATCCATGTCTGTCCTGCTATGACTTTGGATAACTCTGCTTCTTTCAAGAAACTATCACGATGTCAACGTCGTCGGGGCGCGATGGGGATTGTTCGAGATGTGGCCATCAAAACGACAGCCACTGCCGAACTAAGGATTCAAAGTGCAAGAAATGCAAAAAGTCCTTCGAGATATGCCAGGCCGGGTATCATGGGCAGGATGGGCAGGACTCAGCAGGGTGGAGAATCTGTTATGTGCCGTGCAACTGTGGACCAAAGTACTACCCCGACAAGGCCAAAGGGACAAGGCTGCTTGAGCCTCACGAATACAAGCCAGGCCACCCCGGATACCAACCCCTAGAGCAAGAAACGGCCGACACAACGGCAGACCTGACAGCTACTGACACCAGCCATTACTTCGCCGCCGCCACGGAATTCCCGGGAGAGCAATCGTGGGCGGACTCCTCCGGGGCCGATTTGGAGCGAGTCGGCCACCGCAGATATCCTTCAAACGAGTCGGACGATCCCATTGCGTATCTCGACACGGCCAGACGCATCCCAGTGGCTTTTCGGACCGAGCAGAGAGCCCAGCATGCCCGTTACGATTCGCAAAGCTCCGAGGATCCTCTCGCGACAGACCAACCACAGTCTCTGTCTAGTCTGGCAGACAGACTTGCCCAAGTTGACCTCGGTGGAGAGACAGCAGCCCCTAGCCCCAGCGACGAGCGGTCCGGCGCTGAGGCGGTTGCCGGCAGCTCGAATCCCACGTTTGTTGATACGGAAGTCAAACACGGGACCATCCGCTTTAGTGATCCCGAGGGCAACAAATACAAGACCCAGGCAACAGTGGCAGCAGTTTCAGGCAGACGAGGGCTCCTATTTTCTATACACAAGCGCATCCGGCAAGCAGTTCTGGACCCCGGAGTTTGGGTCAGCCTCTGAGGATCACCCGTCGAGTAGTAGGGGCGCTGGGAAGAACACAGCCAAGACCAAAGACAAAAAGCGGAGGAAGTGACTGTCCTGTACTCTCTCCATACCTCGTATGCCCGGGATTAAGTTCAGAGGTACTTTAGATCATTCCAGACCCCTCCAATACTTAAGCCACGGGTGGTCTTCGAACCCGTTCACAACTCCCCCATGTCGATCCCCCGCCACATCTTCCACGCAATAATGTAGCATGAGAAGTGTAGAGTCTCTCGACGGTGCTAGCTTGGTGTCGTCAACGCATTCCGTAACTCGGTCGCCAAGGGCCATATCCAGGCGGTCAGGAACGTCTGGAACAAACCTACGCGTGTCCCTTCGGAACCCGTGCTGGACATTCTTCGTGACGAACTGTCCCTCTTTCACCCACCAGACCCAATGGACATATTCCCTGGGTCGCCCAGTTTCCAGACACGGCCAAAGTTCGGGTTCAATATCAGCTTTGGTGACATGGCCAAACGGTCGCCAGGATAACGCCGGCGATGCTGTGTCTTGGAGACGGTAGCTATGGCGATGCCGCAGGAGATCAGCCCTCGGGACCAGATCGTTTGAATGCCGGTATTTGTGCGACGTCTCTTCGTCCAAGAATGACTGTGGAGACCCCGTCCAGGCAGCCACGGTGATATCAGGCGTCGCCATCGAAGCAAAGCCCCACCGCTCCTCCAGGGTCTCTAGGTACTTGGAGATCCAGTCGAGAATGGCAGGGTTGCCGAGCAGAAAGATGCCCAGCCACCACAGCGCAACCCGTGGGCGACGGAGCGCAAATACCTTGGCTAGTGTTTCCAGGTCCCGGCACGTTATGATGGGCTTGATCACGCTGAGGATCGAACCTAACCACGGGGAAACTAGGTTGCACTCAATCTCTGGTTGCCAAAACACGCTCCAAATGAGGGATCCCAAGGACCTCGGATGCATGCTCAGCGTCATGTAGTATGGAAGGTCGGCCACGTATCGACGGATAGGTTCAAGCATGGCACAATCTACCCTGCGGTGTCCTCGGGCTGTATCCGGCACAGGGAATTGCGGGGTAAGGTCGACATGTCGATAGAACGGGAGAGCCAGCGCTGCCAGAAACGCAGCTGTTGGGGGAGCTAGCGATTCCTCTTCCGCATCTCTGCTGCATTCATCAGGTCCGAATCCACATAGGCTGCAGAACTGTACAAGAAGTTCCGCAGCTCGGCCAGAAGAAGGTGGTCCCTCGGCGAAAGTGAAGCTGATAGGCTTGTCGACGCTGACGATAAAACGCGCATTACCATCACCAGAGCAGAAGGCTGCCCACGGGGGGAAACCACCTCCCTCGGCTGTCCAGCCCGGCTCTGGCGCGAGGACAGCACACAGCCAGCGTACCAGTCCGGAAGACGGGTGCGCCCCGAGACTGAGCACTATATCGCCCTTCTCGGCGCGGATAGACTTGGCCACCCTCGGCTGCAGAGCATAGCGCGTATACACGATCTTCTTGTGCTGAAGTTCCAAAAGCCGCGCCGAGATAATGTATGACCAACACAACGTCAAGACGGAGAGGCCTCTTGGTGGGGTGGAGATGGCACCGTCTGACTTCGGAACCCATCCAAAGTGACAAAAGCCAGGTCGTGAGGATATGCGACATTCGATCGGCTTCGCAAACGAGAGACCGAAGTGTTTCTGCACACCATAGGCGTATCGCCGTGTATCCTGCTTAGGATCGTGATTTATACGCCATAGCGGCTGTCCAACCAAGATCCCCGTCTTGGGCAAGTCGCACGGGAGTGCAGGAACGTCCTTCAACATGATGGTTGGATCCCCAAGTCCTGCCGGGAAGATATTCGGTGGAAGAGACTCCGCCACCTTGACCAACTGTATCCATGTTTCTCGACTGCCGTTAAGCACGCGGATTATATCAGCAGATGTCGGGATGAGGGGGTCATCGTCAGCTCCACGAAGTATACTGGGAGTGGACGATGAGGACGCGGCGGATGTTGCCGATGTATTACTGTCATCGGAGGGTTGGATCTGCTTTGTCGGCGTCGACTGGGTATTTTGAACGCTGGAGGGCTTCCTATAGTCTGTGAAGATGACGTGCTTCCCCGTTCGTATCCAATTCAGAATTTGATCACGTTGAGGATCCATGATCAGAGGCACGGAAAGCCGAGGCGGAGGGAACTTGTGTGGCGCGACTGGCTTTTTGTCAGGATACTAGACTCGAGAGACTGGAATGAACCCCCCTTAGCATGCAGGAATGCTCTGTCACCTGCGACACTGTTGCCGAACGCTGCTCCTTCGAAGTAGAGAGGCATAATGTTACCTATGTGCCCATACTGGCAGGTAGCTTGATAGCATGCGCGTAGATGTTTAGACCAACCATTAGATCTCTTGAAGTTGCAGCCTCAAGCAACAAGACCAGCGCGCTAAGGATGAGAGATTACGTAAGTTCTCCCGCCTTCCAGGCGACGCGTTAGGGCCACCGGTCATCGTGCCGTTAGTTCAAAGCGGGGCCACAGCAGCCCCGGCTACTTCGAGACTCCTGGACATATCGGATCCAAAGTGATCTTCGGCGAATTCTAAACTCGAGTAGCTTCATCACGACAAGGTCGGGGAATCCTCTACCGCACCTAATCTTACACCTTATCCAAGCTATCTACCAGTGCCATAAGTCGTCGCCGTACAAAGAAATCTTTTGGGCATGCAGGCTTGTGCGCGAAACAAACGGACGGTTAGGATGATAGTTATGAGGTGTGAGCCGTGATTTTTTATGTGTAGAATGACAATGAAGCGCAACAGACAGGTTCGGACTTTATGACCTCGTCGGCCCGTGGTTAAGTTATGCTTGAGATCTAACAAAGCGGAAGCCTGTGCCACCACTATCACGTCCTTTGTAAAGCGGACATATATTCACGAGAGAGCAACCTTTTGCAAGGGATATATCTTCGCACGGCAACGTCTATCTGTCCTCCTTCCCTAGACTTTCCAATATCCTCTACAGCCCTCGTAAAATGACCCATCCGAAGCTCTGTATCAACTTCGTCACCTGAGGAGTCAGGGGCCCGCTGTAGGACCTAACGACGATCTTGTGTAGTGAAGTGATGACCTTAAACTGCGCACCAATCTGGCGCAATTCCTCTTGAATAACCTGCGACTCATCTAAATCCTGGCTCGCCGTGGTCAGACCCGTGGAATTCTGGCTATGCACGAGCGTTTCCAGCGTCGTCAGGCTAGTGCATTTATCCTGAAGGAGCTTCAGAGTGCGCAAACCATCTTCTCTGCACTTGACATTTCTTGTCTGGCCTTGCACCCTCTCCATGGCCGGAAAGTTGATACAAAGGTGGGACAGATGACTCGCGTTCACGGGCCCGATGCAATCCAGAAAAGAGTTGAGGAGGTCGGTCTGGTGCTGCGTTGTATCCACGAAATTAAAATGGTTCGACCCATACAGCACTGTGCTGGCCTCCTCCTGGACCTGTCGGTTGGCGTACAGGACTGCAAGCCACTGAACCGGTCTGTCTGGCGCAAAAGCTTCGATAACTCGAGAGCCTGGTTCCTGGGACAGGTAGATTGGATGACCGAGGACAAGCAGCATTCGATAAATGATATCGCGGGCTTCGCGAGGCAACCTAAGAAAGTCGATAGACAATGCTGTACGATAGCCCATGGCAGGCCAAGCCTCGAGTGCAGAATTTATAACGGAGGGATGCTTAAGCGACGAGGGACCTTGAAGTGATGTAAAGATCACGCTCGTAGGCATGGGCTTCTCCACGAGCTATGCTGATCGAGTAAATCAGACGGATATGATGGCGAATAGACATGCGTCTATGATCGCTGCTTGACCAAGGAGCAAGTGTTAGATCCTCTTCGAGTGCATGTATTTGCAAACGGGGGGCTCACCGGTAGTAGACACTCTCTGCGACTAGAAAGCGCTCAACATCGGAGACGCCGATAATGGAGAAGACTGCGTTGCTGGCGTGCTATCCGCTAGCAAGGCTTTTCATTACGATTACGTTTTCACACATCGACAAGAAGCGGAAAAATCGGAGCAGGCGGAAACAATGTGATGGGCGTAGTCACAATAACTAGGCTAAAACATACTAAGGCTCATGACACAGTACTGCGCTAATTCCTTGCAACAGGAGGGACGACTGGCTTTTGAATCAAACAAGCGACACTGTCTTTCGGTATTCGTAGAGAAGATGGAAGACATACTGCTCAACTGGGCGACGACGAACTTCAAGGTTGCTACTGGGACCGAGCAGCTCCTCTACCGCGGGATTCTTTACGCTCCTCCTCGCCGAGTCGACAAACTCTCAATTGGATGCTCAGTCAGAGTGACCAGGAGCACGCGGTCACAGACCCCAATCATACCACCTTTGGCCCCTGACTTTGCCCGAGGACGTCTAGATCCAATCAACAGACAGATCGAAAAGGCTGACACCGGCGCCTATTTGCGTGGTAAGACCTTCCGAGGATGAGTAAGTGCACTCAAAGGGCATTTGTCATTCCAACTCCTCTGCTGACCTGCGCTCGATTGCGGTGCCTGCTGTCGCCGGGAAGGAGTAAAGGCGCTGTCGCATTGTCAGCACGAACACAGTCAGCCAAGCTGATGATAGCAAGAGTCCGTGTGCAGTAAAAGCCTCTAAATAAAGGCGAGAAGTAAGAACCACGGATATATATTCTTCTCCCGGGAAAATGGGGAAATCCTTATGATGGATTTCATAGCCTCGATGGGTAGCTAATGCACAGGTAATGTACCGCCCGTTTTAGCAGTTCTCTCTTTGCATTTTGTCGTGTTCAGACATCGTGCGGCTTCTCAGATCAAGGCCTGTCGCACGGTCTGTGATACTACTGCAGATTTAACGCTCCCCGAGTCTTACTCTTGCCCATTTCCTTCTTCGCGAGTGCGCCGGTGCTGCTGCTTTAACCTGTGCAGTCACTGCAATGGATATGCGGTGGGTGTACATAGTGTAGTGACTGGCGCTGTTGGGGAGCCTCATTCTGCCACCCTGATTCAAAGCCAAAAATGGAACCAAGTCTACAGGGATTCCTCTCCGGACCCTATGCATGACATATTCCACGGGAAAGGAGGGGCTGCTCCTCACCCTCGGCAGGCTCGGCAGCCGCCGTACTGGGAGACTCTTGTCAATTGTATCAATTAGTTCACAGTGGATCCTTCCCGAGCTGCCAAGCTCCTTAAATATGCGAGCCTCATCCAAGCTTGCTTCAGGCCATTTAAGGCAGCAAACAAACCGACGGTCACAACGCAACCAGCGCAGCAATTTTTTGCTGGCGTCCCTCCCGGGGATCAGCTTAGGAAAGCTGCCATTCCTGCCTCACGACGATGGCAGCCTCCACCGGCCTCCCGCTCCAAGCAGCGGAGCCCGACATCCGCCTCGAGGACTACCTCGACGACAAGCTGCAGTCCTCGACCGACCTCGACGGCCTGGACGGCCTCCTCGCCAACGTCGAAGTCCAGCGCAGCCAGCTGCAAGCCCAGCTCGACGACGCCACCCGCGAGCTCGGCGAGGCCCGGCGCGTCTCCGCCGAGCGGCAGGCAACCCTCGCGCGCCAGATCGACGACTTCCAGAGCCTGCAGCACACCATCGACGTGCGCCTGCGGATCGTCGCCGCCTCCGACGCCCCCGATGAGGCCACCCGCCGCCTCGAGGCTCCCATGAAGAAGATGCACAGGGTCGACCTCGCGCACAAGTACCTGCTGCTCTTGCAGGACGTTGAAATCCTGCGGAACGAGGCCAGGGCACGCCTCCCGGCCAGCCCTAAGGCGGCGCTCGAGCCCTACACGAAGCTGCGGCAGCTGGCCATATACCTCAGGGAGCTCCAGGGTCCGGCAGATGAGGCCGCCGCTCATCTGGTCGGTCGTGTTGAGGACATTGCGGAGAGCCTCTGGGATGAGATGAAGAGGACGATGTGGGCTGAGCTTGAGGCTATACTCAACAAGAGGAACTGGCCTAAGTTCGACCCGCAGGCAGAGATCGATCCTGAGTGGGCCGAGTGTTTTGAGAAGTTGATGGACCTGCAGATACCGGAGGTTCTGTACACCAGCAGCCTCGTCTCTCTGCTGCCTATCGACGTTATGGCCTCGATCTTCGTCAAGGAATTCCGCTTCCATTTCATGAGCGAGGGCAAAATGACGAGCAAGCTAGAGAGCATCAGCACACATTGCTTCCCCTGGTTCCTTGCTCTGGTTGAGAAGTGGGACGACTTCTTGAGAGAGAACTTCGGTCCTATTCTCGCCGCCAAGTTCCAAGACACTGAAGTCTCGAGCATGATGGTGTACATGGATCCCACGTGTGCTCTCATCACCTCACTTCTTCCTGTGATGCGGGAGAAGCTGAACGCCTCGATGCCTGATGCTCTCAGCGACCCTAGCTTCCTCAGCAACCTGCTGTCGCAGTTGATGACGCTCGACGATAATCTCAGGACGAAATTTAACTACGATGGTGGCGACCCAGAGACGGGCTGGGACGGCTTGACGTCTGAGATCCTGGACAAGCACTTCGATCAGTGGCTCCAGGCCGAGAAGGACTTTGCTCTAGAGCGGTTCGCAAAGATTATGAACTCGCAAGATGCTAGGAACATCGACTACGATTTCAGCGGTCCAGGCAAGACCAAGCCAACATACGGAGCTGTCCGGGTCACCGATCTCCTGCGGTCGGTTACATCCCAGTATCAGCGCGTCCGTCGCTTCTCGCACAAGCTGCGCTTCCTGATTGATATCCAGCTTGCCATACTGGATGAATTCCACGACCGCTTACGAGGCTCTTTAGAGGCATACTACTCCCTTACCTCGACCGTCGGCAGGACGCTCCATGGAGTCACCAGGGAGCAATTGGCAGCTCTGGAGGGCACAGGTGCTCTCGAGACTCTTTGCAAGGTCTATGGTAGCGCAGATCACGTCGTCAACACCTTGAAAGACTGGAGTAACGAAGAGGTATGTCCACAACATATTTCCCCGTCGAGGAAAAGTTCCGTGCGCTAACAGCAAGCAAGTTCTTCATCGAGCTCTGGGAGCAGCTCCAGGCAAGGGCCAAGAAGTCCGAGGATCAGAGCAACCTCGCCGGCGGGATGAGCTATGAGCAGGTCAAGGATCGCACCTCCTCCGCCGTCGGCACGGAGGAGGACGGCGACGGCGGCATCCTCTTCGACGAGACCATCGCGGCATACAGCGCGAGGCGGAAGGCCGCCCAGGAGTTCCTCGTCGGCGCCGTCGTCGAGTCCCACCAGAAGGCGTTCAAGCCTTACCTGCAGCGGGCCCAGTGGACCACCATCAGCGCTGACCCGACGGTCGACCCGTTCCAGCTGGCCATCACAGCCGAGCTCGACGAGCCGCTCAAGGTAAGGACAACCATCCGTTCGGGAAACCCACATTCTTTTTAGGCGCTGACACATTGCGAATAGATCATGAAGCGCAACCTGGACTTCCTCTCCCGCGCCCTCGGCACGGCGCCCTTCCGCCGCGTCTGGCGCCAGGCCCTCGACAGGCTGCAGGACATGCTGTGGAGCGAGGTGCTGATGCGGCAGAACTTCACGACCCTCGGCGCGGCGCAGTTCTCCCGCGACCTGTCGGCCGTGGCGGCCCTCGTCGACCGCTACATTCCCGGCGGCTCCGGGGCGCTGACCGGCCTGTGGGACGGCGCCAGGCTGCTGGGCCTCCCGGACGAGCTGCCGCCACGGGAGGGGCAGGGCGAGGAGGAGGGGGAAGAAGGGGGCAGGCACCGGCTCACGCTCAAGGAGGCCAGCGGCCGCGTCTTCACTGACAACGCGGAGGCGAAGAAGGTGCTGGAGGAGCTGGGCATCGAGACGCTCACGCCGGCGAATGCGAGGAATATCCTGCAGCGGAGGGTGGAGAACAGCGACTGAGAGGGTCTGAGGCCATGATATATCGAGTGCGCATGTATCAATAAGTACTGAGGTACCTATCCTATGTAAGAAACGCCCCTCCGCGATATGTCTATGTATAACCTGCCGTCGTGCCATGTGTTGAAAGCATGAACTGCCCTGCTTGAATCGCCACCCATATCAGCTTTTAGTTGGCAAGGAAGTTGCTGTATATAAGACTGCCCGCTTCCATATATCCATGCCGGCCGTTCAGATATCTGCCACCAATATGTGCCCACTTTGACTCGTCATCACTCCCCTTCCGCTATCTCTCCCCCATCACCCAACTCAATTGATCGCCCTCATCGTCAACTCCACTACCGTGAACGTCCCCGCGCTGGCCGGCATGGCCCTCAGCAGCATGGGGCCCAAGCCCTTCATCCCCTCCGCCCTCCACGTCTGCGCGAAGCAGTCCCCCATGATGGCGTACCGCCTCCCCGCGCCGAATCCGTCCGTCTGCATCTTGCTCTTGACCACGTCGAACGGGTAGCTCGCCAGCCACAGCGCCTCGCCCACCAGCCCGCCGTAGAACACAACCTTGTACGCGGGTATGTCCTTGCGGCCCTTGCCGCTCCGCGCCACGTCCCGGTTCATCAGCCACTCGAAGGCCAGGAACCACACCCCGTACGCCTGCGCCTCGAGCACCACTGTCACCGCCCCGCCGCGGTACAGCCCCCGCCGCATCCCGCCCGACTGCGCGCCCATCTTGCGCACGCAGTCCCACGGCCCCGAGTACAGCCCGCCAGCCCCGTGGGGCTGCGTCTGCAGCCGGATGCGCACGTGCTCGATGGGCCCGGAGATGACGGAGTTGGCGACGCTCGCGAACGCGCCCGCCGTGTAGTACTGCCCGTAGCTGAGGGTGGGCGAGGGGTTGCACCGCGACGGCGTTGCGCGCCTCGAACCACCGCCGCGCGGCGTAGAAGCCGCCGAACTAGACGGAGACGCAGGCGCCGATGCCGAGGAGCGGAGTGAGGGTGCCTTTGTAGAAGGCGACGGACCCCTCGTTCTTCCAGATGGAGGCCGCGGCGCTGAGGGCGTTGGGGTAGGCGGTGGAGGTCTGGAGGCGGACCTTGACTATGTCGAAGGGTTGGCCTGGCGGGGAGGGCGGTGTTAGTGGTACGGATGTGGCATATCGGGCACGGAGCACAGCGCAAGGGGGGAAGCTTCAGTCCTGAGGTGCGAGGAAGGTTCTCGTTCGTCACGGGCTCATGTGCCACGCTCTATCGGAGAAGTCCGCCGCCACAAGCCAAGAGAGAGATTGGGTGCAATAGAGGAGGCGAGCTTGCTCAAGGTTCAGCATAAGACAATCTCACCTAGCAGGACCTCTACGACTCCTCCGGCAGCTCCGGCGAACAAGTCCTTGGCCGTCTGCACGGCGCCGGAGCCGTGAGGGTGCTCCTCCAATTCGTTGGCGGCGTCGGCCATAGCTTCCGTATCCTGGCCCCGCTCCGCGCTGCGTCAGCGCGCCGTAATATCGTCGGGCAGAGTGCGATTGCTCGAGGCTCCTGGCGATGAGGCTGTAGACCCAATTGGTCTTGTCGGTGCACCTCCTGACCGCTGGCGACGTTCTTCGGCCGATAGCCTGTTCATCAACGCCTCGGAAAGACTCCGATAGAGAAGCAAGCAGCTCTAGGACTGCATTAGTATCGGCTATCAGGGTATCGAGGTGCCTCTCAGCCATAGCCAGCTAGTCCCCATAGAGGCTGCATCATAGGTGAGCAGGGGAATTCCTCGAGTTCGTCCGTAGTCACCTACATGTAGTCCTGTTGACTCGCTTCCAATAATTCAT
Organism: Sordariomycetes sp. M70-01Q; assembly: GCA_037040145.1. NCBI lineage: Eukaryota > Fungi > Ascomycota > Sordariomycetes > Sordariomycetes sp. M70-01Q. The sequence continues at coordinate 20,536 of JAXQGQ010000046.1, read as the reverse complement.
CCTGAAGAGCATCGAACAAGGGCGGCGCCTGGACATCGACAACATGGTCGGGCTCACGCAAATCCAAAGCCTCCCAGCTCCCAGATCTAGAATGTCTCTAGAGGCGATTGATGACTGCCATGCTGGCCTTCGCATTGGCTTCGCGTGCTGGAGCTGTTCGTGTTTGATGAAAATATCCCTGGTCGCGGCAGATGGAGGAGACCAACTAACAAGTCGCGAGTTAATTTTCGACTAGTTTATGTTAGTGACGACCAGAAGAAGATAGCTTCCCATTCCGCCCACTCCTAGACGGAATAATTCCGCGCAGGTCCCCTCGACAACTGCCGCAGCTTCGCGACCGCGAAGCGCCAGCCCGATCTAGAGCCCACCAAATCGCGTCGGGCTGCCCACATCAACAAGCTTTCCCCCATCTTGTGGCCCGAGAGTTACAGCTTCAAAACGGTCTTCCACACAATCTAATGGATGAAGTCGAGCAATTGCGGCGTTTGCTTGCAGAAGCGCAAGCTGGACGCCAAGAAGCCGAGAATCGCGCACAAGATGAGCAACGCCGACGTGAAGAAGCAGAACGGGCCGCAAGAGCATCACTGCCACTGACGCTTATGCCTTATCTCCAGGCTTGCCACACTCTCAGTCTTGCCATCCAGGTAGTCACTGATCGTTCTTTGACTACACAAGGCGATACCACCAATCCCGTTGGCCGAATTTACCCACGACGGATCATCCCGTGGGACGACTTCCCAGAAACACAACAGAAGAACTTCTCAGCCCCAATTCCCCTCCCAGCATCAGTTGGACTACGTGCGGCGTCTGCTCCAGCCCGTCAGCAGCGAGCACGGACTTCGGTACTCCGAGCGCGATACCGTAGAAAATGCGGTGCAGAAGTTGATTGATGCGGTGCACGATAATCCACTGCTGCGGGATCAACTTGGACTGCGGGGGCCCGTGGTGTTTGAAAGCCATACGAACCTTGGTAATAACGATGACAATCTCTCCGAGTCTCTGGAACAGATGTCGCTCAGCCGGGGTGATACCGGAGACGTCGCACTCGCCCCGGCGGTACCTGCCCGTAAGACTCGGCGCAAGGCAAAGGGGAAGGGGAATCGAGCGGACCACTTCTGCATATACGGAACATCGGACGGGGCACGCATCCCCAAGACGGCAATTGAAGACAAGGCACCGCACAAGCTGATGCTGGATGAGATCACTACGGGTCTGGTGTCCGAGATCCAGCCAGAACGTGACGTGATCAATAAGCACGGCGAGGACTTTGAGTTTACGTCGAGGGCGCTTGCCGCCGCTGTCATCACCCAGCTCTTCTCGTACATGATTGGTAAGGGCATCCAGTATGGGTACGTCTCTACAGGACAGGCTCTTGTCTTTCTGTACATTCCGGACGATCCCACGACGGTTTACTATCATCTTTGTGTACCGAAGCTGGATGTCCTCGACGATGATGAAAACAAACTCCACCGCACGGCCGTCGCACAAGTCTTCGCTTTTGTCCTCCAGTCCTTTCGCGTTGAACCGCCCCCGCTGTCGTGGCATGACGCCGCCGCAGAGCTCGACACCTGGGCTGTGGAGTATGATGACGTGCTGAGCAAGATCCCCGAGACGGTCCGTAAGGGCCGGGAGCCCCGCGCTTCTCCTTACAAACCCCAGCGTTGGCGTGGGTTTCCTCGCTCGCCGATTTTGACCCGTTCGCGCTGCCAGCCGTCCGACACCAAGTTCCATCCGAGAGACGACGATGACGAAGAGGATGCTCCTCCGTCGCCAACTCCAGACCGCTCGACTCGCTCCGACAGGAAGGCTGCCATCGCAAGCACAAGCTCCGGCACTAGACAAATACAAGGCGGCAGAGGAGGGCAGCAGGGCAAGGCGACGCAGAGAGCTATACAGGACCGGCCATACTGCACACGTCAATGCCTCCTTAGGCTGGCATATGATGGACCGGTGGACGAGAGCTGCCCCAACGCTGATAGCCACGGATCAAGGCACGTCAGCCAAGCGGACTTCCTACGCCTCCTTCGCGCTCAACTAGCTGGAGACCGCGGGCCTGATGCCGATTCCATCCCACTGTACCTGCACGGCTCAGTCGGGGCGCTCTTCAAGGTCTGTTTGTCGGACTTTGGGTACACACTCGTTGCCAAGGGCGTGAAGAGTGCAAACGTTGGGTACTTACAAAAGGAGAGAAAGATGTACGACCAGCTTCGTTCCATCCCGGGAAATTTTTTCTCTGTGTGTCTTGGTTTGATAGACCTGGTCTTGCCGTTCTATTACGATGGCGGTGTTTACAAGCACATCATTCTCCTCAGTTGGGGTGGGCACGGTCTCTCCAAGTCGATCCACCTGATCGACAAGACGCGCACTATCCATCAGGTTACTCAGGCCTTCACCGAACTGCATCGGCTAGGAATCTGCCACGGAGATCCGGAAGTACGCAACATCTTGTACGATAAAGGTCCTGTGATTGTTGATTTCGAGAGGGCGGAGTTCCACAGTCGCCAGCCTCTGGGCCCTATCAGCCCGAACAGTCAAAGGAGGAAGAGGAAGCGTGACAAGTTGCAGAAACAAGATGATCCCTTTGCAAAAGAGTTGCAGTTGGTCCGGAAGAACGTCTCAAGGTGTTTTGACAATGTGAATGAAGTCAAATCAGGTACGTACAGGATGTCGGAGAGGCAAGCATCAGGAAGGGAGACGCGCGATGGCTGCTGACGACCTTCGTAGAAGACTATAATCAATGAGGATAACAATGCGTGGAAGTCTTGCCATGTTTTTGCATCACCAGCAGCAGACAATTCATCCTATCACGTGCATTTCCAGGACGTTGTGTTGTTACACCCCGAGGCAGGCTCTTTCTGGCATTGACCGAATCCGGATTGCAGCGCACACTCGGTGATCCTAGATTGAAACACGGAAGTGTGTACAGACGAGGTTCTGGGAGCCAAATATCTCAATCTTGTCCGACACGAACTTACCACCAAGCACGGTAGGCGGACTGTAGCCCCCCTTGAGCAGTTCGGCTAATCACAAAGTCCGCGATAGAAAGCTGGTGCGATGCGACTGCGCAGCAATGTAGAGAAGCCTCTGGCCCTCATAGCAGTTCAGATCGGGGAAGTCCGATTGATTGGTGATTCTGCAACCATCACCGAGGGAGTGATGGTGGTAGTACCCTAAGGAGTGACCGTAATGTGCTGGCAGTTCCTCGAGTATGATCGAACGGCGGCGTCCGCTCCACGACTGGGGGCCCAAGGTTGTTAATGTTGAATGCTGAAGCCGGAGCTGGAACCGGAGTTGGCAGCGAAGGAGTTGGTAGGGGAGTGTGGGAGCTTTATACCCCGGGGAGGCTGTCTGGATTGGCAAAGTCTCATAGCTTCAGGAGATTGAAACGGTGTACATGTGCCTCCGCAAAAGGTGCCTCTTCCGACTGAAGACCTTGCGGTGGATTCTCGTCGTATGCCCCGCGTGTCCTGTCTGCCTCTACACCAGCCTACTTTCTCTTCTTCTGTCGGCGCCCTATATCCGAGGCTCCATGTCCTCACTATCCCGTGAAGGTACGCAAGCGGATGCCGATACAGTCTCTTCCTGCCCATGTTTGGCGTCGCGGTCGCAAATGGTGTTCTTCAGCAACGATGCGGATGCTGCGAACCTGTGACGAAGTGCGGTAGAGTGCAGCCCTCGGATCGAAACGCTTCCCCCAAGACATGCCGTGCGGCCTCTTCTCTCGTCATACAATGGCCTCAGCAAGAGTGGACAGCGTACCGACGAGGAACAAGGCTGCCAAAACCTGCTCGTCCTTTCGAGCAGCTTGATAAAAGGCGGAACCAGTGATCGTGCAACGGGCTGGGTTAGATCTTGAATTCAACGAGGACGCTTAGTTCTGCTGCTAGCTTGGATAACGGGCGAGAAGTGAGGCTGGCATAAAGGTGAACAAAGACTCCATAGTCAATGTCAAAGAGTTCTTGGTCCTCAATACGATATTCAAGGCGGCTTTCCTTGGCAAGATAGCATCGTAGCATGTTCCTTTCCTAAGGACTTTATCGTCTCCGTTTCGTTTTGAGGGGACAAGACGAGTCAGACTTCTCGCAGACTAAGTAACCTTCGATTAAGTCGCGATCCGCAGGGACGCTGTGGAACTACGAAGGCGTTCACTAGAGTTTCCTCGAGGTTTCAATTGCTGCTGGAGAACGTGAACATTGAATTCGCACGCCGAAGAGAGCCTTGCCATCTTGCGAGGTAGAAAATTGTCTCGGTCTCAGGTCCATCGTAGGAAATGTTTAAGGTCATATCGAGATGTCAACTTAGCGAGTCGCGTCGCTGCTGCCAAGGCGCAGCAGGCGGCCATCGGTCCGTATGGTTCGCCAAACACCCAGAATCCCGGAGGCGCTAACTTAAAAGTGGGGGGTTCGCTCTCCTTCAGATGCTCTGCTTCTACAGTCGTTCTATTCCAGTCCCGACGGTCGGACTGACAGAGTCGACCTAAGGCAACCTCAGAGAATGGCGTGTGAACCAGAGATGATCAAGAAACTGGAAAAAAGTATCGTATCCAGCTTTAAAAATGAGGATGAGTGCACTGCCATCGACAGACACCTGAGCTGTGGGCGTAAAGCGTTCGACAACGAAACATGGCGAGATTACCTTAACACCCGTTGTGAGCTCCTAGGAGATTATTCCGAATGCTTTCTGGTCCTCCAGCACCCTTCCACCAGCCAGACCCTCCGAGAGCTCGCGCACAAGTATTGCATGACGGCCCGTGTGTGGAAGAATGGAATCTATCAATTCCTAGACGCTCTCCAGCACCGGCTACCTGACTCGTTCGACTTAATGTTGTGTTTTACCCAACTGGCTTGGTCGACGATGACATGGTTTTATGAGATGATATTTGCTTATAAGGACGTCTGGGCAGAGTGTCTGGGTGACTTAGCTCGTTACAGGTCAGTTCTATGAGACGTCTCGTAAGACATAACTAACGCTACATAGAATGGCATTCGTAGCGGTGGACGTCTATGACGAAGAGATCTGGAGACGGGTCTCCGCTGACTGGTACTGCAAAAGGTCTGACGGTGCACCAGAACTTGGGCGTCTTTACCATCATCTTGGTCTCCTCTTTTGTTGTGAGACTACTCGTGCGCTCTACTTTTTTACAAAGAGCACCTGTGTCGCTACGCCATTTTTCGGATACAATACATCTATCCTAGCCCTGTTCAGGGGCGTACTTAATCGGACTGGTCACGACTGCCGGGATCGGTTTGTGATAGTACACAACCACCTATTCGCTGCACATCAAGAACGGGATCTAGCAATAGCTTCAGGACAACTCGCAGAAGTTACGTCAAAACTGGGCAGTTTCCTGTCCCATCTTGACAAAGACATATCACGCAAGGCAAAGAATTGGTTGCGAACGGGATCAGAAATTGCCATCTCCAACTGCAACGCCCTCCTCCAGTATGGAGAACGGGGAAATCCCATCATCAGCCATCTCATGGCAGCGGCTACAGGAGGGCTTCCCTACGGCCAGAACAACGGCGATCTGGCGATAGACAGTCACTACTTCAACGGATCATACTTCAGCGAAGCACAAGCCCTCGCACATCACACAGACGAAATCGTGTTCGCCAGATTTGGAGACCCCAATATCCTGCCCTACGTCCACGTCCGACTCGCCTTCATGGTATCTATGGTGCGCATTCCGACGACTACGCCTCTTTGCGACAACTTCAACTGGCATCTTCTCACCTGCGTGCTCAACTCCACACTCGACAGCCTGAGACGCGACGAAGAGATCGCGGCCATGCTGCCTGGAAATGGTGGCCAAGATCGCCGAGAACAACCTCTTCCGGAAGATTGGGACCTCAGAGGTCTCCTATGGACACGAGAGCTGTTTGCGAAAGACCATTTCCACGAGGCAGATCAGGACAAGAGGAAGTTGGAGATGGAGGAACCATCTTGTTCCGTGATTAGGAAGCGGCGAGTAATAAACCTGGGCAACAGCCTTGCTGCCCAAGGCAAGTGGTTAGCATACAACCACGAAGCCAGCCACTTTGTTGTATCGACTACATACGAAAAGGCGTCTGTCACCGAACTGTTCGCCGCGTATCACGACGAGCCGCCTCTTGATGCTTTAGAATGGGGTTCTTTGATCTCCGCATGTTGTTCGACGCTGTTAGTCAATGACTGGCGCGGGCACGACAGAGAGATGATCATCGTCGAGTGTGGTACGCTCAGTTCCCCAGGTAATGCTTACACGTACTGCTCGTGAACCCTCAGATCAGGCGTTGCAATGGCCCTGGTACAGCGTAGCGCTTCAGAAGAGGTGCTCGAAATTTGTTACAAGTCGCGGCGTGGCACTATGGATCAAGATGAACCTGCCGCAGAAAGAATAGAGGATATTTCAGCGTCTCACGCACAGCGGCCCACACGCTCCCTACCGGGTCCAGCAGCGTCTGTCTGCCATTGGCTATGAGTGTGCAACGTGAACCAGCCCCAGCCTATGCGCGGTCTGCGAAGGCTTTCGCTATACGCGCTGAGCTCGAGACGGCCCGAGGACGCTGCGAGACCTAGACATCTTCGACAGGTAGCGGGCATCGATCGCGCTGCAGGTGCGGAATTGACCACTTCTCTAATATTTAGTGGGCCTTGCGGGCAACATCCGCCTGAGGGGGTTCTGTTTTCCCGGTTCCGGTCATGTAGCAGCGTGTACCCAAGTTAACAATGCAACACAACGAAACACTGAGTTGTCGCTCCTCGCTGGGGACCCGCAGCCTCAGAACGGTTAGTAGCCAACTGTGCTCTCGAAGTGCTGTACTTTACACCGTCCGAGAAGGGGATGGGCACGTCGTCAGGTCACTTCGCCTGCTGGAGAGGACCGCATGTCGTCCGCATATCTGCAGACGCGATTGCAAAGACCTCGTAAGGCGACCGGAGAGTAGCCCATATCTTAGCAGCTGCTGACGTGGCGTTGCTGCACTCGCGACGGTAGAGCTCAAAGGTCTGGGGCCATCCGAAGCTCGAAGACCTCCCTTTGCGAGACCGCATCCATTGTCTGAGGTGACTCGAAACCAACTGGGACAGGGACATACCGAGGGCACGCTGACTCCTAGAACCAGAACATCTTCACGACCTGCGGATTGCTGAGGAACTCTCGCCAACCTTCGAGCTCAGAAGAGCGTCACAGAAGGAATGGCTGCTGCCGCAGACACAGGCGCTCGGCTGGTCGCACTACATATTGGCCGGGTGGTATATAACTAGCAGCACGCCTAGGTACTCCTCGCCGTCCTCTTGTCGCCGGCGGACGGTTCCAGCAGTATCAAGTCTGTGGCATCCTGGCCAATCCGAGTCAGGGAAGGGAGCATCGTCTCTGGCCTCCGCCGGGGCTAGTCTCCGTGCGCTAGGGGCCGCTATTTCGACGCCTCGGACAGCAGTCAGTGCACCGTCGCAGTTCATCATTTTAATGCTCCTTCGCAGCCTGCTCCCATGGTCTGCAAATGGTCTGCATACATTTGGACCGGGTGTGCCGTGCGGCCCATGCACTAACATAATGATCGTCCTAACGTCGCCCAATTGAGTTTACCGCGACAGTATTGAAGATGTGCCACTAGATCGGGTCCGGCGTTGGTTGATGAGACGGCGAGGGGCTATCGTCTGGCGCCTGACAAGACCCCTGGTGTCTTTGTGCCGGTTTGGCCAAGGAGAGCCGTCGAGCTATTAGTGCTAGTGGGAGTGTGCTATGGCGGGAGTAGTGTCGTCCGCCTTTCTTCGCGCCTTCTTTCGTTTTCAGATCCACCCGTCGCCCTCCAGGACGTGGCGACGCGCTGTCCAAAGAGACTGTGAATGGGGATCCAATCTGTGGTGCTGCCCGACAGGTATCCTTGTCCTGTAGCTCGAAATCGAGGCAGGCCAGCCTAAGACACCAGGCGACTCACACCAGCCTTGTGCCCCACCACTTAGATAAACATGCGCGACGGCCCCTATGTCTCGCGCATCGAGGAGATCCGCGTCTCCTAACACCAACCGTGCCTCTGTCAGGGGAAACTCCATCGACCTTTCTCAACGCGCAAGCGACTGTCGTAGGCCCAATGCTTGGGATACGATCCGGTATGGAGCAGTCGGTTACCATTGCGACCTTTTCAGCACCAGCGCTCTGTGAAGTAGCGAGGCATGTTGCTCAAGCGTGCACACTGCTGATAGGCCGCTAACTGGTATCAACAGGAAACGACGCAGCTCTTCCGCAGAGCCTCCAGCGAAGAGACGCCGAAAAAGCGACGCGACGCGGGATCGTTCTGACGACGACGCGTGCATCGCCTCACAACCTCGGATTCTCGCATGCTATACATCTCAATTGACTCGCGGCGATGGCGCCAACTCTATTTTGGAACCGACAACCATCGAAGATCATCACAATCGACTTGAGGAAATCATGAATGGCTTGTTGGCAGTGATCGGAGGCAATGGGACAGGAGACGACAGAACCAAGAATATCTCAGAGGGCGCGGCACGAGACACCGGTTGCGCTTTGCCTGGAGAATACTACTGGCTCGACGGTGCTGGCTTTCATGCATCGGGTGGACTATACTGTCAAGACGAGTTGTCCTGTTGGGCGCCAAGAACTATGATGAGACCCACTGTCTTAGAAGTGCATGATCAGTTTGGTTTACTTGTGTAGAGGCTGGATCCTACGATGGCCTTCCGAAACTGCATCCTTGCCCGATTCGCTTGCACATTTATTGTTCTCTCTAAACGAGTCCTTGAAGCAAATCCGCGGTCTACCTCTGCTTCTCCTTCCCCCGTGAGGTCACCTAGCGCCGTCCATGCCCGCCATCCGGGGAGTTTGAGACCGGGGTCATAGCTTATTATCACGAGCTCCTTGACTCCTTCGCCAGAAGAATGGGGAGGAGCCTGACGTCCGCTCGTCCTATTCCGGCGGCCAAAGCACGATCTCGTTTGAGTTGCTGGTGTAAGGCTCTGTTACACCCACAGCTGACGTCCGTCCCCTGGAACCGGACCCGGCTGCGATCAGCCATCTACCAGAAATCTCCGGCACGAGGGGTGATATGACCACAAGGGAGAGCTGGTGTTAGCGTCCAGGCCGGAACGTCTCCCTTCTGGATGACCGTTCTGCAAGGGGATCTTTCTGCAACTCTCTCGTGTGGCTCCGGTTCTTTCGTCCTTCACGTGCCTCAGAAAGGTTTACTGGTCGTCCATGGGGCAGTCTGATGGACGGGCCATCTCCCGGACCGGCCCCTCTTGAGTGCCATGTCCCATACAATCCAGAGAGGATCTGGAGAAGGCAATGAAACTCTCTAAGGGGCTGAGCAGACGCTTGTGGGATTTGACATAGCGTAGAAGTGTCTATCTACATATAGTAGCTCCTATAACCGACTTTGTTAGTCTGAATAGATTCAGTTCACGTGCGCTCCACTTGCCTTGCTGGACATTATAGTACTCTTCAGTGCCATACACGCTCGCCATCTCCTCTCCGGTGTGAGTGTGTGCCGTAGTCTGGTTGGGTCGGCGCGAACCTACGGATCGTTCCGGCCCGAGGCAAACTTGTCCGAGTCCACCAGAGAGGTAGGCGACATATCCGATATTATGTAGCATTTACACAGTTTCTACATTCATGCCCTCAAATCGTTTCGGACACATCGCGCTGGAGAATCCTCCGCCTGGTATTCTTCTATGTAGTCTATCACGCAGTTTTACGGTTGGTGCTCATTGCGGAGCATAAAAAGTGGGTCGCACCAAGAGCGGGGTCGACGGGCTCGCCCGCTCCCGACGGTGTCAAGCTTCATTCCTACTGATCTTCCCCACCCCAAGCAAGCGTATTAATGATATTAGAGCGTTACACCTTACAGAACTGTTCAGCAGCATGTCTCCTACGCAGGTCACCGACGACTACTACGAGATCCTCGAGATCACCCAAGCGGCGGATGAGGCCGCTATCAGGGCGAGCTTCAGGCGCCTAGCAATGCGCCGACATCCTGATAAAAATCCAGACAATCCCCACGCAACTGTCCACTTCCAGTTGGTAAGCTTGACTAGCTTGGGGAGGAAAGACGGCCATCCTTAGCTGATACACCCATTATTAGCTCAATGCTGCTCACTCCACCCTGATCGACGTTCAAAAGCGGAGACAATATGACTTGCAATATCCCTCTATTCGACTCCGTCGACAGAGTAACAGTGGGCATCATGATCATTTTCAATATCCTAGGAATACACGGTCGACAGGCGGTTCAGCAACTCATACCGGATCTGACGCGAGCCCTCGACCCGACGATGGAGAAGGGAATCAACGGATCGCACAACTCAACGGTGTTCTCCAAACACTGGAAAGAAGTCGACAGAGCTTGCAGACCGAGTTGAACGACGTCCAGAGGCAGCTGAATAGAATCCAGGATGTGTTACGGCGACTAGAAGATGAAGAGAAGGCGGAAAGTGTTCCAGATAGTTGGCTTACCTATTTTTTTGGAAACCGTCATTCGCCAGCAGAGAAAGAGGCAAGGGAAAGACGTGCGACCGAGAGAAGAACTGGTCGAATTGTGCACGAGGAGAGGCTGAGAAGTTGCAAAGCTAGGCTTGATCATATATTATGTCGAAAGACGGAAGTTTGTGTCAATATTGAAAGGATCCAAGCTGACCTTGCGGCGGAAGAGCGATGTGAACAACAGCGCCAAGACGCTAGGCGTACCGAGATGGCACGGCAGCAGGAGGCTGAGCGACGGCGACAGCAGGCCGATTTTAGAAAAGCCCAAGAAGAATTCTGTAGAAAGGCTCGCGAGGAAGCTGAGGCAATTTCGAAAAGAGCAGGAAGCCAGAAGAGCAGGGCAGAGTAAAGCGAGAAAGGCTGAAGACGAGCGGCAGAAGATGAAAGGCAGAGGCCCTGCAGAATCAAATACGCGTTATCACAAGGCAGGCACAGCGAGCGATGCCACATGGTCCGATCAGCCCTGTCAGCATAGGGCGTGGTGGAGCAAAGTGGATGGTCGTCACTTATGTGGGTGCTGTTCTGAGACAACTACTCGTTTCGCCTTTCAATGCCCTCATTGTTCCATGGTAGCATGCGCCCGCTGTAGGGATAATCTGAAGGGAAGGGCTGGGTCAAGCTCCTCTAGAACAGAGCGCCGTTCTTACTTCCGTTAGATGAACTCCATACGTTTACCGATCAGTTGCAACTCATACTGGCTTGCGTTGTGCTACGGTACCCCGGTCTGTACCGCCTGGGCTTAACAAGTGCGTCAATCCTCCATGGCTTCACGAGACTCCATACTCTCTGGATGAGTGCTCGATTTCCGTTCCTGTCCTGGATACGTCGCCGCTCACTTGCCCGGGAATCTCACGCTCAACGCGGAACTCATACATACTCCAGCGCTCGCACTCCACTCCCAGGAACTAGGATAGCATCGTCCGTGGGAACTCCCGTTCCCATATTAGGGCATCGCCAAGCACCCGTAGCCAGTGCAGGGTGCAGACCGGCACCAGCGCATGTATCCCTCAACGACAGCTGCAATACGCAATTTCCCGCTCCTAACGGAAGGCATTCTCTATCTGACATGGCTGCGACAGTCCATCAGTGAAGAGCAATATAGGCAGACGGGACGGTACAGAATTGTCGGAGTGAAATGGGAACTTCACATGCTAAGTTCATACCTTCCTTCGATCGCTCGATAGCTTAGGCATATGGCCCCCGTGTGGCTCCAGCAGCCTCAGTCCTCGTCCCCCTGCCTTTCTACCCGGTCTGACTCAGACTTTCCAAGTGCTGACAACCTTAGCGACGACAGATTCGGCCGTGAAAGGCTGCAGGGAGTCCAGGGGAACAGCAAGCCGATATCAGCTACGAGTAGGAGTCGACACACTCTCTCTCTCGACCCGGCGATACTGTATCCTTCCGATCGACGTCCAATCATGCCTTCCTAGAAGTGCATGTCTCGCTTCAAGAGCTCATTCGTCTGCATCGGACACCGGGCTGGATCGGTCGGTGACACGTTCCCAAACTCCAACACGCCGCTCTGCGGCCCTCGCCACGAGCGAGCAGCTGCGCAGCACTGCGATGTCGAAGCCGTCTTTCCCACTCCCGCGCGGGTTCGAGCGAAGGACCAGCTCGGGGGTGCCGTCGGAAAAGGGACCATTAGAGAGTATGTTCACCGCCGATGGCTGCTCGCGTCGGACCTGCTTAGAGGTAGCCTGCCAAGTCGCCACGATCGTGTTCGACACCCTTCTTCGGGCAGGTACAGGATGGAGCGCACTTGATGCGGCCACCAGCACTTGCAGAAGACTATTGGTGCTGCATGGACGACAAACATGCCCGAATCGCAGGCCTCTCATTCTTCCTGGCGCCGGAACAGCTCTTCTGCAGAGACTCGTCTGTACCAACATTCAAACCACCCACTATGCCAAGGACAGATGAGATCGGCCAGGTCGACCAGCACTCCAGGTCCTTTCCAATTGCAGAGCTGCATTGGGACCAAACAAAAGCCAGCCAACCAGAACAAGTCCAGCTGGCTTTGTATGACGTTCACGCGCAGTTGCTCTCCGGGGATGAACTCGTACACGATGGCGTAATATTCTTCGGCAGGCCGTATCTTTCGCGAGAGACCATCGAGAACCACTGACGGGGGCCGAAGGTCCCATCCCAAACGGCAAAGTTCTCTCCCACTGACCTTCACCCAGCCAAAACATTCCCGCAGCCGTGCTACAGAAGTATATGAGACCGCATTGGGCGACGACCTTCGTCAGAAAAGGCTCGCAGATTCGCAACTGCGTCACGGTGTGTCTTTGGCTCAGGTTGTAGATAGATGGGTCCGGCTGTGCTCGCAGCTTGGATCATCTGCAGAAGTGCGGCATTCTGACACTCCCTCTGGACGGCCCAGTAACGTGTTTCCTCAGGAGCGGTGTTATCCCAGAACTACAAACGAGCGTGTCAGCAGACTACTTCGGGAGATAAGGCGAAGTGACTCATCCCTTCTGGAAGCGCATGTAAAAGGGATAGACTCTCAATCCAGTGGAGAAGGTGCTTTTCGAAGAAACTATAGACGGCTCCGTTGTCCTCTAGAGCTGCTTTGCAATCCGGACTCAGGTGATCGAGCTCAAGGAGATGACCGACCCAATGGACACACGAATATCGAATAGGAAAGAGAGGATCGTTCCTTGGGACTATGATGTCGTTAATAGAGCAGCCGAAATCATGCAGGCCGTAGATATCGCGTCGCAGCGTTTTCGACATGGCTTCGAGCGATCGTGACACTATCGCGCGATGTCCTTCGGCTAACCCGCGGGGGAAGATGCCGGAGAGGAGCTCGGCCTTCGTCTCCTGCACGAGGAAGTCTTTCGCCGACTGGTGAATGAAAAAGACTGTTTCTTCGTCTTCATTGATCGTGAGGAGGCCGCAATGCCTTACAAGCACTTTGGGATCGACCGATCTTGGTATTGCGGCAAGCAAGACTAGCTCAGAGAGATGCAACGGACGGAAAGAGTTGGCCATCACCAATAATAGCTCCCTGCATCGTTGAGCGTCTGTGCTTCCCCAGACAGCCGCAGTAATCCGGCCGGTCATCTGGGCATAGAACCTATCTAGTCCTTGCGGTATGTCGCGAACTCGGTCGAGGACCTCACTCGCATCGCATTGTTCGATCTCTTTGAAGACCAGCGCCACCCAGAGAAAGGTGCCGTTGGCTTTCCGCCTGGCCTCTTTGTCAGTCTGGTATAATACTCTACGCAGATCATCCTGGGTATCGTCTGAAGGCTGCAGCTGCCGGTATCTCCCAGCAAGCTTTGACATCTTGTGGTCAATGTAGGCTCCTACGGCTTGAGCCACGGAGTGCGAATTTATCTCGAGAGACAGTCTTGCTTCCCCAGCATACTGTGCAAGGCCCTTTTCGATATCGGGTTCGTTCCGGCTAGAGACGAGCCATCTGACGTTCGTATGAGCGGCCGAAAACTCGGAGATCAGTTTCAAGAGCTGTGGTAGACCGGGCTCCTCCCTCCTGCATTCGTCAAGGGCATCGACGACGAGATATGCCCGCTTTAAGACCGGGTCCTTCAGCATCGACTCCAGGATCACCTTCAGGTTATAGAACACGTTGCTGTCCTTAAACAGCTTAGGGCCGAGTTTCTGATACTTGTCGTTAAGGTGGCCTATAAGCGATCTTTCTTGACGTAGGAGCATCCAAATCAACCCCCTCAAGATCGCCGTCGCTGTGTTGAACTTCTCATTGGTCCCCTGGCAGAAGAAGTAGGACAGATTCCACGTGTCGAGGCGGGTCTCGAGCTGGCTTGTAAGCTCGCGGACGACGCCAATAAGCCGCATAGTCTTTCCTTTTCCAGCATCTCCCTTGATCCACAGCAGCCTCTTGGCGTTACCGTGGTTCCAGTCTGTGAAGTCCTTATAGTCCGAATTATCGAGAATCCATTTATACGAGTCCGCGAGTAGCTGATCTTTCCGCTCCTGAAGGGATTCGACTTCCGCCGTCATATCTGTAACACAGCACGTTTGGACGATTTCGTTTTCTGCATCCGAGAGATGTACGTTGGCAAGCATTGCAAGATAGGAGTTGGCCTCTACCGTGCCGAATTGGCTGGCGGCCGCCTGGACACCTTGTTCTGCCTTGGTCACGTTGGCCAAGCTTCCGCTCCAGTCATCGAGCTTCACTGTATCTCTCAGAGCAGTCAGAGCTGAGTGTCAATCGTATCTGCAGATGCTCTTCACGATATAGCTCAGGAACGTCCTGTATAGGTTGAGGATCTGATCTGCCAACTGCGCGCGCAGTTCTGCGAAGTTGCTGCCTCCCCTAGGCGTCCTGTCATTAAGGAGAAGGATCAACAAGCTCGAATACCACTTCATCTTCTTGACCACTTCAATGATTCCGTCTCGATTGGTCTTCCCCTCGGCGATCGGGTTCTGGAATACCTACAATATTGTTAGCACAGCCGGGATAGGTACCGACGCACCACTTGCTTGTAGTGCGACGCAGAGGCCTGTCCAGGCAACCGAAGCCATAGGGACAGCCTGTAGAGCGCTTCCGACTGTGCCCTTAGTGGAGAGGACAATGTCTATAGCAACGCTGATCTTCTCCTCCACCTTTGCGATTTTCGCCGTCTTTTCCAGGCTATTGGCAAGGAGGCAGACCATCTGGTGCCGTCTCTCTGATTCATCCTTCGGAAACGTACTCCCCGCCACTTCGGAGTCACCAAGCTGAGAGGACACAATCTTCTCGTAGAGAGTGACCAGATCACGCTCATCGTTCCTGAGCAGCTCGTAGGCCCTGTCCCACAGGCGCTCTGGACGGATGGTGGATTCGTTTCCGGAGATTGCATTGGCGTCGGGCGGTGACGCTAGATGAGAAGGCGTCTCGGGTTCCCTAGTCTGGGAACAGTTGGGATCCGTCACGGAGCTAGCGGCATCGTCCTGAGTCGTAATGGGAATCAAGCTAGACTGTGGAGCGGGCGGGGCACCCAAACTGTCCCGCGGGCTGCGTGTTCTCCTGAGGCTGATCTTCGATAAAAACTCCTTGAACCCACCCATGGCGCCTGAGTGACCAATCTGGTGATCGACCGTGCGATGGAAGGAGCATGAGTAGAGGGAACTTGCCTGAGTAAAGGAAGGAGGGGATCGTATTATTTCAGCCCAACCCGGGATGACAAAGCCACCTGGCTGCCAGTGGCAGCTGTACGATTAGATTAGATCGATAAGACGACTACTGCCAGGCGGTGAGACTTCACCACCCGGCAGCACTTCCACTGTTGGAATACGGCAGCCTCCGGCTACCTACCTATGACCTTCATACTCTTTCTAACTTGCCTGATTATACGGATAGAACCCCCCCTGGCTGGCTCCAGCGTCGGCCGACGGGAAGTTTTTACCCAGCAGAGATGGCGCAGCTTGGAAAGGCTTATCGCCTGCTAATGAGCCGCGAAAAGCTTGGGATGCGGAGTCTGGCGCAGTTGGCCGTGCTGCCCCGTCCTAATCGCAGCAAACGAATATGAGATTAGACCATACAGTATAGTGTGCACGCTATGTAATACTAAGGTTGGTGTCAGGGTCAGATTTTGATAGATTTGATAGGTAACGGGTCAGCAGGGCACAGCAGGGGCCCGACCAGAGTACTGTGTTGGCGCCGAAGTAGGCTGACGGTCCGTACGTTGATAATCATTGGATATGTGTAGGGCGGAAGCCAGCTAGCAAACGCGCAGTCGATCACGTGGACGTCGGACCGGGGCTTGAGCGTCCATGTAGCGTCTCTGTTCTGTAGCGTCTCTGTTCAAGACCGTGGCGCCTGCGTAAGATGGCCGTGATAGCTCTCAGAAGAAACTTCGAATATTTCAATCGTCAACCACCTGCAGCCACGCCTATCGGGTTAAGGCTAATCTTCAACACAGACTTCCTAACGCTAAGGAAAAGACAATTCGGACTATCTAGGGCATGTGGAACTTCCCCGTCGAATGATTCTGCGTCGACGATAGACACCGCTCGATGCTCCTGCAGTCTTTCCGCTTCCCGTGCGCTGAGCCATTCTATGCTGAATTGGAGTTTCTTTACGCGTCCGTCGGATGCAATTTCCTCTGAGCTTGTCGAGAATTCGAGCTGAACCTCAAATGGGCCGGCTCTATACAGAGAGGATGTGTCGCCGGCCCTAATGCTTCCAGAAAGTCGCTGGCCCTGCATGAGTGAGCCGTCTATGCCAAACCCCTCATGTAGCGAGTGCCGGGCCGGTATGAACGGCATGACTGTCTGCAAGCTTCTCTTCCGTAATGGACGCTGCAGCAACTCATCGGTCCTTGCAACTATGTCTTTCGCCGCTGACTGACGACTCAACGCACGGTCCCTGGGCTCGGCCTTTGGCTCAGAGCTTGCTAGCGGGTTATCAACCACTTCGGCATCGTCGCCCATCCGGACAGGCAGCGGCGCTCTGCCTCTGGCCCGTGTTTCAGGAGGTGGCTGCTCTGCACTGCGCAGTGTCGACGTCGATAGGGGTAAACTGAGAAGCGTGCTTTCATTCGGATCCGGGTAAGTGATCTTCTGCCGTCTTGAAAGAAGCTTACTGACACTGTTCTCCATTTGTTTTTCCAGTTCGTTGTTGAACGAGGACAACAACGCAACGTCCCAAAACTGCGGCAACCGCCATCCCGGATACAGTTTGCCATGGCTGCGCGGGGTATGCATTTTCCCATGCGTAAGTATAAAGACGTTACAGAGAAAGCAGGCGGATTTACTCGAGCAGGCCACCCGAGGCCTCAACTTGGGTGTCCTGAGCTCGCAGTATAGGAGAAGCTGGATTTCGGCATGGATCTTGGCCTCCGTCAAGGTTCTCCGGGTCTGCTGTGCAAATCGATCACTTGCTGCGGGTAGAGTAGTTCCCAGAAACCGCCAGATGTTGTCGGGGTGCCAAGGCTGCCGTCCTCTCTTCACGCTAATCTGCGACACCCTCGACTGAAGGTCTGGGTTGTGCATGTCAGCCGAGATCCTGTGGAAGACCTCCGGGGGCAGATCTACGAGAACAGTGTTCATCCGTCGGGCCAACGGGACCTTCTTCGCCGTCCGGTATAGAAAGCGAGCAGCTTGTCGGTATCGTGCAACTTTACTGACGATATTCAGGAGGTTATCCCTGGAGCTTGGACCCATGACTCGGTTCGGGATGGTCTCAAGCACGGCACGGAGACCCTCTACCTGTCGCAGGCGGTATACGCCGTCCACCAGCTCCCTCATCCGGGTCGCTGTCCGGTGTTTGGTCCACAAGTCGATTAGTCTGACCACCTCCCTTGCCCTCTCGATAAACGAGGTGGCGGACGGTAGGACCTGTCCGGTCTTGGACGTCTCGTTGCCGAGCTGTCTGAGCGAGCGTATGGCCTCCTGGATGACGTCCTTGAGAGGTTGCTTTGGCGAATTTTTGCTGTTCGCGGCGAATCGCAGACGGCAAAGAATGCGAGCTGAGCACATTGAGATGATCGCAGCAAAGACTTCGTTCTCTACGCCTGGGGCGCCATCTGGAGATTGTCAGCTGCGAAACGGGACGGGCCGTGCTCCGCTCACCACCTGACACCTGGGCAAGCAATGCGAATATTCTCCCAAAGCCTTGTCTCACCCTTTCCAGGACCTGATGGCCATCTCCCGGCTCTGCTTTGTTTATGGCAAGCAGCACGTTCAACGACGCTGTTTCATGGTCTTCCTCGACACAGACCGCCGCAACATGGTTCGGATTGTCTGTGATACTCGAGAGAAATGCGAGCACACTGGCTAAGCTACGCTCCCTGTCGAACGACAGTGCATAGCCTTGGTCCCAAGTTGACGGATGACGAACAGGATTAGACGAGGGCGGAACAGGAACGGAATGCAGAAGATGGAGAAACGCAATGTTCTCGGCGCACGTAACTTGAGGAGCGGGCGTCATTGGAAATGCCAGGCCGAGCTTCGCAACGTGAAGGACCTCCTCAGGCGGTACACTGTCTCCTGGTGTCGGACGACGGAATGAAGGTGGGGTAACGCCGGCCGGTGACAGAGAGGACTGCACGTGATATGTCTAGTGCATGCTGTAGTTCAAGGCGTCCTTTGAAGCAGTTCCAACTGGCTTCGAATATGCAGCCCATATGATGGCGCCTAACGCAAGGCACGTCTGGCGGGGGCTTCGATCGCATGTGCGGCCGACCAGACGGCCGACGCAGCAGCGAAGGCGCGGTGGTAGTGAAGTGCAGGAGTCATCTCTAGACTCTACCTCAGTAGCGCCGAGCTGGGCTGGCACTCTGGCGCTTCAGGAGTCAGGTGGGCTGGTGTCTCCGGGCCTCTAACCACCGGAAGCGGGGTTCCGGGCTGTTCCTGTACTCACGCCGTAACCCGGGTCTTGGGAATGACCCGGACATAACGCTATCTTCGCATTTGATCCTCTCACGGTATTTGATTTCAGGCTGGCTGATGCTAAAGACCTGCGTACAGAGCCCAAACCTATGGACCTTGATAGGCACATCCCAGGAGCTAGCGGCTCCGAGGCGGCGTATGACTCGATGTACTCCTTCGCCATCAGTTGCGAGGAAGCCGCGGTGGACTGGACGGCAGCACTCCACAAGGCCATCTCCCCCAAAAGAATCACAAGTCCAGACTCCCGTCATAGTTGCAATGAAGTGTTGGGTAGGTCCACCGCGAACCTTACTATTATGGCTTGGGCAACGCTATGGATATCCATGAGTGCTCAATAAGGGAGCTAGGACGCCGGAGGCCCTGGATGCGGGCTGCCGGTGTGGTCAGGGATGTTTGTGCCCGGTACCTGGGGTTCGGCGTGGTCTCGCTTCAGTGTGGCTGCAAGCAGCATCCGCGTCGCCTGACAGGGCACTGAAATCTTATCGAGCCAGGCCTCCGCGTGTTAGCGCGATCGGGAGTGCAGTAGAATGAACCGTCAAAGTGCTAACGCAAGGCACTCAACACGTGGAAACTAGTGAATACCGCCTACTCTCACCCGCTCTCCACAACAGCCGCATCGCACGTCTCGCCGGCAGCCTGGGATCCTCAACGCCAAGTCGTTGGATTCTTCGCCTGATAGTCCCGGCTCCAGAGAGCCCGCAGCCTGGCACCGGGCTTATGAATGAACTGCAACTCCCACTAGGGAATTCGTCGAAGGCGATGCAGCGTAGAGAAAAACACGGACGCCAGGAACCGGGCGAAGAGCCGCAGACTCGGATCCTCAGGCGTCTCAGGACCACGGTATAAAGTAAGTGAATGTGCAGCAATGGCTCCACGATTATTGAGGCCAAGGGGCACTCTACTGGCCACAAGAAGCAACATTCCAAGCTACGAACGTCAACATCGCGCCGAACAGGCGGCTGGCGGCTGGCGGCAGATCTAGTAATGACGTCCGGTACTGACGGGTTTGCAGGGACTGCATCTTCGCATCGTGCGGCCGCTGCAGAATTCGTCGACCAGCCCCGGTTTCACCGCCGCATGAGACTACCTGCGACCGATGCCCACGGAGAGCTGGCGGTGACGTACGCCGTGGCCGGAGCGCAGTGCCATGCAGCGCGCACAGTCTTATTCATTGGTGGTCTGATGGGCAGTCGATATGTCGCTACGTTCGTCGATTACTTGGCCGAGAGCTACGGGCTTAGGATCGTCGCGGTGGATAGGTCAGTCCATGCTTTCCTTATGCTCTCTGTTACGGCCTGTAGACATCTCATAGGGTGAGACAGCTCTGCTACGAAAGACCGTCCTCACAAACGGGAGAGCAGGCGGCTGACTGCGTTGCAAAGACCAGGAATAGGCGGCTCCACGAACGTGAAGCCCAGCCAGCGTATCAGCGTCTGGCTCGAGACAGTCCCCGTCCTGGTGAGGGAGCTCAGAGCCGACCATGTGTCGATCCTCGCTCATAGCTGCGGAGTCATCTACGCGCTCAACACCGTCTACGCGATGCCGCAGATCCTGCCGCCGTCCAACCCGGTTGTGTATCTCTTCTCGCCCTGGGTGCCTCCTCAGCATTCAGGGGTGAAGCGTCTCTTGGTGGCATCCAAGATGCCGTCGCCACTCATCAGTCGCCTTGACTCGGTCTTCTCGTTCGCTTATCGGGTC
>JAXQGQ010000045.1:0-40506 GCA_037040145.1 Sordariomycetes sp. M70-01Q | reverse complement strand
ACTCGCACCTCCCGGCTCCCCAATGCGGGCCCAGCTGGTAGTATTTTGGTGGGTGAACGTTCTCGTTGAGGATCTGGTCTTCGATTCTGTCAACGTTCTTGATGCCAGCGACGGCGAGGAGCTCCACGTCAGTGGCTTCGGTGCCGGAGCAGAACGCTTCGTCTTCGTTTATGCCCTAACTCACGGTGCCCAATCTCTCGGCTTCTGCACCAAGGTCCTCAAGCGCGAGTCGACGGAATGTTTCTAGTCTCTGGGGACGGACTGGAAGCAGTTCCGGCTGCTGTACGAAGGGGCCATGAACGAGAAGCTCGACCCGAAGCTGAACCGCAGGGTGCAGCAAGGTGAATCGCCTGTCCTGACCGGCAGGACGGACGTGAGCGCCTCGCGGACACTGGCAGGTCCTGAGAGAGCTAGCCACGGAGCATAAGCTGAGCAGCCAGAGGAGGAAGAACCGCTACATGACAATCGACAGCCTCAAGGACCAGGCGGAGACGACGCTGAGCACGACAGAGAAGTCGTTCGAGCTCGGAGAGATCTGCATCCTGGCCGCGCTGTTCCTTCTCCTGCTGGCCCCCGCCGGCTCTCGTCAGCAGTCCATCTTGCGGCTCCGATTCAGTGGAATTCACCAAGAAATAGCTCGGTGCCAAGGATGCGTAGGTGTGCCGCTACGGAGGCTCAGGCTCGATACGTGCGTGTCCGTGCCTGATTATATGATGCTGGCGAGCGTGTCAAAACCACCATTCTGCTCCCCGAGACTAGATTCGACCCGTCACTGCTTCTCAGCCACCACATCTTTCTCCTGAGCATCCTCTTCCGACACCGCGCGTTCCGGGAGCCCGCGCTCGAGCTGCGCATACCCTTGCGGCGCGATCTGCACGATGTGTGTCTATTCCGCCGCGTCGTCCGGACCCTGACCAGCTACGACATGTCCCCAACAGAGCCTATCACCTACACCATAATGGTGGGGTGAACCAAGAAGGTCGGCGAGATCATGGGCCTCGAGATAGGCACGATTTCATATAGCCTGCCCTACGACGCAGGCAACAAGTTTGACCAGAGCAGTCTGTCCCGATGCCTCCTTCCCGATGCTCCCTTCCTGTCACCGACCGCCTCAGCTGATTGAGATGCGAGGAGTGTCAGCGATGCGCTTCACAACCTGATGCTAG
Organism: Sordariomycetes sp. M70-01Q; assembly: GCA_037040145.1. Taxonomy (NCBI): domain Eukaryota; kingdom Fungi; phylum Ascomycota; class Sordariomycetes; species Sordariomycetes sp. M70-01Q. The sequence goes on along the minus strand of JAXQGQ010000045.1, from coordinate 39,340 downwards.
GCCACGCGAACTCGAACCCGTTCCAGAAAGACTACCTCGGATGCGAGATCTGCGCGGACCCGTGGGTACTCCTGCGCGGCCTCACGTCGCAGCAGGCGCTGGTCAAGCAGTCCTGCAGTGTCGCCCACTCGATCAGCAAACGCCGCCCGCTGAACCTGACCGCGGAGCAGTACGGGAGAGGGGGTCGTGCCCCTCTCATGTACGCCAATGATGGGAAACGGATGTGGATGTGCTGTTTTCCTGCCCCGACAATGGTTTACGGTTTCTGAGTGTGACGAGTATGCGCGGGGGCCTGGACATGTGAGAGGACGCGGTTTGGGACTCTCGAAGTTGAAGTCTATCCGAATACCTCGACTAAACCTAGCTTTAGTTTTCTCGAGGATGAGGTCTGGCCGAGTGCCTCGAGCAGACCTCTCGTTACTACTACAGTACTACTCAAGGATTTCGGAAGATCTCAGGCTAGAAAATGTCGACGGCGAAGTCTCTAAAATTATCGAGCGGTGAAATATGACATAATCGAGTAAAGTAGAACGAGATGCAGAGCTCTTAGCCATTACAAGACTACACGATCCCTCGCAATCTATTCCTTGTCGCTTAAATCTGTCATGTGCGAAACCAGTCCAAATACGTCAGATTGTAGCAGTACCTGCCTGCCAGATACAGTAATTTCATCTAATACTAGCATCGTCAAGACATGTCGAAGTTGTCTGTTCACTGTGTTACCATCGTAGGCCCAGTTTTGGGAACATAACTGACTGAGATTCTTCACGTTTCTAGAACAAAGTACTTCCGAAACCAAGAGCAGGGAACACTAAGGACCCGAAGTAGGAAACATTGCGAAACCTTTTTCTTTCTAAGTTCGGCAAGACTGTTTTGAAATGTCGTACCATACATGGTGAGGCCCCACCGTTGGATAACCTAACTAGTTTCCTCTACTTTCCTGACACGCTCAAGACGTCTCGCCGATTTCTCCCATAAACTCTCGGAGACAAGAGGCCGTTTACATTCGGGCATAGGACGTTATGGTCGAGGTACGCTTGGCTTCTTGTTCCTTTTGGCGCGGACCTTATAGTTCTTCTTTCGTACTCTGTGTGATGAAGGCGCTGCTCTCTTATGAAGCTCTTTCAAAGATCCCGCATCTCGATCCTTTTGTGTTACAGTCTTCATGCGATTGGACAATCTTGTCCTGTATTGCTTATATTTGGTTGGGCTGTTCTCCACGGTTGGAGACCCTAATGCATCAACCGAGTCAAGGTGGAGGTCTCGTCTCGGCCTCTTGACAGTGGTGGTGGAGGTGCTGTTCTCGGGAAGCGGAATCTCGTTGGACTGGTTCTCTCTGTTCGTATTGTCACCAGCCGTGCCTGCAAGACCTATTGTTCCAGTTAGATAGATGTTAAGCTTTAGAGCAAAACCGATTACTATTGTCAAAAACCATCTCACTCGGAGGAACGTCGACAGCAATGTCGTTGAAGTGGCTAACAGCATCCCGTTCGATGAGATCCCCTGGATCTGACAGTCCCGTAGCAGCGCAAAGAAGAAGGCATGGCTGCAGGTTAGGTGCGGTCGAGACAGAATCAAGAGCAGGAGGTGGAGGCATCGTTGTCGGACAGCTGCGTGCGTCAGCGGGTTTGGCATTGGCGAGGGATAAGAGGGGACGGAAGAGAGTGAAGGAGAGTCGGTCGGACAGATACTTTATGTCTTTAAAGCGGAGGCAGCCCGCATGAACCGCCTAGGAACTTGAGGATTCATCCGCGACGCCTATGGCTCGCCTCCGCAGCGAAGCATCAGGCGCAACCGTGACACGAGAGGGAATAACGGGATGGCTTGTCCTCAAGGGCATCCTACAGGCTCCCAGGACTTGAGGCCATGAATACTAGAGGCAGCCTGCAGGAGGATAAACAAGGCTCACAATCTCAGCTGGTCAAGCATGAGTTCATCGATCCGCATGATCCCAGGCATCACACCCCCAATATGATTGACCTTGTTACGTCCTTGGGACATCCGCGTCAGGGACTCAATCGGCAATGATCGGAACGCCGGTGGCGGCATCCTGTATCATCAGGGGCTATGGCGAGTTGGTAACGACAAAGGGACGCCGGGATTAGTATAAGAACCCCCGAGCCCAGACGGACAGCGAGTTGCCATCTCTCGACATATTACCAGACAGTCCCGGACGAAGAACTAACCTAGTATGGATAGAGGCCCCTTTAAGTAAGTATTCCCACAAACGGAAAGTCGCAATGCTCACAGCCCCTAGGGAAGTGCAGAGGCAATTGCCGTCCTTGGCTCGATCCGAGTACCAGCCTCTCCTTGATCTGTGCTTCAAGACCAACAACCCGGGCAGCCACTCTGAAGATCTCAGCGCATGGGCCTCTTCTGACAGCGGACGTGCCTTTGGTATTTCAGCTGCGAGGAACTTGCTTAACAAATCGACACCGGAGAGCTTCGTCCTGTCTGTCTTAACCCTTCTCTCATACTATCGAACCCTGAACGGTACACAAGTTTTCGTCCCGCCAGCGGACTGCGAAGACTATCTCTCGGAGTTTGTTAATTTCGACAACCTAGAGAACGGCAATGGGAGAGTCCTGGAGCGTGTGGCATTTTCCGTCATCAACGCTTGCCGCTCCCTTCTCCCAGGCATCCTAACAATCCCATATCTACGTCCCTATCAATTAGACACCTGCATGGAATACAGCCGATCAACAGCAGCAGTAGATATATATTGCTACACGAGGATGTCCCAAACCTGTTCCCACGACGAAGCTGTTGACAGCGTGCGAAGCGTCCTGGGAATTGCAGCCCAGCAGCCAATGAGCGGGCCAGTAACTCAGGAGAGGCAATTATCTCACAGGAGGACTTGGGGGAAGGTGGCAGGGGTGATCAGATCGTGGTGGAGGGGGGGCGGTCAGAGAGTTTGATTTCGAAGATGTCTTCAGCCGTCAGCAAGACTATCTAACGAAGTGGTCCGTCGGCGGCGAAGACCTTAGGGCAATGACTAAGTGAACTCGAGATCTGTCATGTTAGAAGTGCGCAAACGCCTCTCATTTAGATAGCGACATGCATTTGCTGTTCCCGGAAAGCAATTGGCACTAGACAGATTCGTGGCCTTGCATGACGGTGTAGTCCATAACTTGATCGAGTTGAGATAGCTTCCTGCGTAATACACGACACTGCACAAGTTCAGCACCAGGACTCACTTCTTCTAGCACATTATATCCCAGTGCTGCCTCACGGCAGACACCGACCGGCCTAGCTTGCTCGTAATCCACGCTTCCTCCTTCGCCTCCTTCATGTACGCTTTCAAACGGTTCTCTTCCAGAGATGGCCACCGGCGGCGTGGGCTATTCCGCTGACCTGTTTTTCTAGCGCGATTCCCTGTAAGGAGTAGTCGTCGTCGTTCTCAATCCCGTCAGAGGCAGCTATATCATCATCCCCGTCTAATTCGGACAACTCGATGTCAGCAGCTAGGCTACTTAGCAGTGGAATAGTAGACGCCGTCTTTCGCCGACGACGGCGTTCAGACTTCGTCAGACGCGCCTTCTCGAGCGATCTCCGTTCGTGGCCCGGTAGTGCTCGTGATCATTGGCAGCATCTACCTCTTCTTAAGGGTGACTGCGCTTCCGCAGACCGAGACCGACAGGGGCAGCATGATCATGGCCCCCGGGTCTATGGAATGATGTTCGGGGGTTGATTACTTTAGGGGAGCAGCGTTGGGTTCTTCCATGGAGAATCCTTGAATAGGTGGTGTCAGGGTGGGTGCTAGTATGGGCGATGTGCGCGGTATCTTTTGAAGGAACTGATCCTGAAGCACGGTGTCATTTTCGATATACATACAGTATTGAGCCACGCTGTAATTCGCCAGTATTGAAGGAGATATTGGAAGATCTGGCAAACTAACAAGAACTCGAGCATGCAGGTCGTGTCGTGCTCATAGCGCGCTAGAGTTAGGGCCAGTTATGGTACTTAACAAGCAAAGAACGAGTTAGGCGTATTAGGAGCTAGCTTCGGCTGCACCTTTTCGTCTCGTTCGGGTTTCGATGATGAAGCAATCTTCAAAGTGCCCTGTGCACAGAGCCTACAATTGTTCTACCCCGCCGATCGCCGTGTGTGATCCCCGCCCCTTGTTGCTTTAGGTCCGAAAATGGCTCCCTTGGTCAGCTAACTGGTAGGTAGTACATGGGTTTTGAGAGCCAGCTTTAGCTTAAGCAAGTCAATTCCAAAATGAAGCGATTTTTCCCGAACGAGGATTGAAGGTGCCTGCGAGCTTCACAGCAGACTGGACAGGCTGGCTTGTGTTTCTAGCCGTGATAGGCAGTGAACGGTCGGCTTACAAAATATCTTCACCCACTGGGTCAGCTCTACTGCAGCAGGACAATCCCCCGCGTTACTCTGGAGAATCGATAGGATGGGGATCGCAAGTCTTCTGTAATCTCGATACACTTCGCTCCTTACTGAAATCGGGCAGCCTCGCTTTCGAGCTTGCTCCTACTCCCGAAAGCCACACACGAGTCTAGAGGCCATCGCATCACCCATTATCGCCACGTTCGTAGATATATCCTTAAGATGAACTATGTCTAGTAACAAATTAGCGGAGTGCCCGCCCCGCCCTCCTGAGAGCTCACTAACAGGGCAAGTGAGAGAGGCGTAACAGTGCTCAACTATTACCCCGCCACAGACTGCGCGACCAACACTGGCTGGATTATAGAAAGAAAGTATTCTTCTTGAAGCCGGATCTAAACTCTTCTATACGAGAGCTATAAATCCTTTTCTAGCTTGATATCATATCGTTCAGAAGAGGTAGACTTTCATATATCTTTGTACTGGCCGCGATACAAGTGCGGGGTGCTTCACTCGGGTGGTGATTAGGTAAGATCTGTGCCTGAGGAGCCTCCCCATAATTACCGCGTCGTCGCTTCCGGCGTTGGGCATGACGCTGGATTACCTCTCACAGAGATTCCCCAGACGCCTTCGTCAGAGATTAGAGGCTGCTGCACGACATCTACAGCGGGCACTGGTCGATTAGGTTGCCCTCTGAGGGGTCAGCAGCGCCCCAGCCGAGGAGCACTGCGATATGAGAACATCCCGATTGGTCGCGGCCTGAGCCAACGATCGAGCATGGAAGGCCACTTCCCAATAACTGCGACATACTCTTCGCCTCCGCTTACGTCTCTTTGGAGAATAGGCTCGTCGACTGCGCATCAGAGTGCGTCTGTGGATCCGTGGACTACGAGATGTCCAGTTCTGTAAAACCTGTCCTACCAATCCTTGACTGCGTCTTCTGAAACCACTCATGACTGACATGGAGGCTGCACCAGATCCCGAGTCACATCACTTGCCCGGGATAGCGAAATCGATATACTGATGCTGCAGATTGCATGGGTAGGAGCTATGTGCACGACGCGACGCCGCGACGGGTACCCAAGCGCTCGTCCCGAGCACTTAGCAACTCCTGTGAGGAACGACCTGCCCAGGATCATGTCTAGGTTTCCCTGGATCTTGACGGCGAAGATGGTTTAGGAAGTATGTCTATTGACGTCCGACACCTATCATTCTGTATTTCTCACTGTTTAAGAATCGATGGTCTATGAGTTACGATGTAGATTTGATAATGAGGCGGCCGGCACATGAAGCTTCAGCCCATACCTTTGCTTGGCGCAGCCCTGATGAATCCCACGTTGACATCCTCCTTCCAATCATCCTCCAGCTCAATCCGACTGAATCAGAAGGCACGCCTTCAGCCTTGCTGTCTCCCTTGCATCCACGGCCAACGTGCAGTGAGAGAGGCCCTTAGGAGACTGTCCGAGATGGTGTTGCGCTCGTCAGATTGGCTCTCGGCAGCCGGCACGGCCTATACGCTCGTTGTCCGACCGTGCGTTCCATAGTCCTCGTGGAGATCATCGTCACCCAGCGATGTGTGCCCTCTTCTACAGACAATGCTGTCGCGCTTAGCATCATTGTGCGCATCGGCGCGGAGAAGGCTGGACAAGCATTCTTGGGCGCTCCATCTGCTTTTAGGGTTTTCACACAGTAACCCCGTTAAGATAAGACGGATCTCAGTGGGCGCGTTTTTTATCTCGGGACGGATTACACTCTGTATCCAAGGACCAGAATTATTGCGATTCACATTCCCGTCTTGTGATGGGTCCCAGGCGGTGAACAGTTGCATCCCGATGAGGCCAAGAGACCACATGTCGACCTTACTGGTATAGTGTCGAGGTTCTGCAAACAACTCAGGCGCCATATACGTCTCAGTTCCTGTGAAGGTATCCATCAATTCGGCGGCAGTGTGTTTCGCGGTGCCGAAGTCGGCGAGTTTGACAGTAAATCCGTAGGCGTGCTTTTTGAGGAGAACGTTATCCGGCTTGACATCCCGATGAGTGATGCTGCGCTCATGCAAGTGGCGCAATGCGCTAGAAAGTTGAGTAAACACCGCTAGCGCCTTAGCTGTGTCTAACTGGGGTAGGATCTCGCGGAGGTTCTGGGGAATGTATTCAACGATCATCCAAGGTGGTAGCGTCACATCCTCAGCCAGGACCAAGTCATAGGCCTTCATGATATGCGGCTGAGACGTAGTCAGCGTGTTGGCCGACGATATGGGAGACTGGCACCTGCTTACATGATCTAGTCTCATGATGGCCTCATATTCCCTCCGCAACGTCTCGAATCGCTCTCTCGCAACATCAGGATCGTCGCTCGTTCTGTAGTACGGCTCTTTGGCGCCGAATATGTTCCCAGTGGTCCTGTCCTTCACCATCATGACCGTCGCGGACGCGCCCTTGCTCTCGATCCCCTCGTTCACGTATACGGCATCGTTTCGCCCGTAACGAACGTTGTGCGTCGCGGTCTCCGGTTGACTCTTGATGGAAGGAATAGGCTTCGGTACGGCGCACAATATGGCCGCACTGAACCCCCTCGCCTTTATCTTATATGCTCTCAGCTGAGAAGGCGTTCGCTTCGGTGGCCAAGCCCGGAACGTGACGGCTCCCAGGTCGATCGTCACCGGATGGGAAAACGAGAAGGATTTGCCGGGCTCGCAGATTAAGACGCGGTCGCCATCCCTCACGAGGATGTCTCTGGTTGAAAGCACTGTCAATCTCGGCTCATGAGTCAGCGGAGAGATGTCGAATTTGATGGCCCGCCTGCTGATACCCGTCTGATTGTCCTTGGCCACCTGGAGGTCGCATTGCTCGGAATCAGAGTGGGAGCCGAGGACCCAGCCGGCCGGATCGAACATGTGCTGTCCAAGCCTCAGACACAGGTAGGGAGGCCTCAGCTCTTTCTGTGATTGCCCTCCCCTCCACGACTCTTCCTCGACGTCCGGCAGGAACTCATATCTCCGGTTGTCGGACAGACTGAGGATGTCATCGACACCACCCCAAGACCCGAAAATCATAGCAACGTCCTCGTGCTGCATGATGTATTAGATCGAGAGAGACCGTGAGTTCAAGGCAGCTGAACAGGAGGTGACCTCACCGACCAGATAATCCGAAGGTTCATCTGAACGAGGACGTCGGAGCGATGGTATATATCTATACGGAAACCGATAAGCGCTCGGACAAGGGGCCGGGCCCGCGGCGCGAAGTCTTAGGACCGCCGCGCAGGCTTAGCGCCGACTCTCGAACTGCGTTTCACCACTCCAGCGCCCGTGGCTGGTTTCGTCTTCGACCTAGTCCTGTCCGCGACGCAATTAGCCGACGGCGGTTTCCCGATCATTGGCCGAGACAATTGCGCGCGCCGCGGCTGTTGTGCTGGCTGGGTGCTTTGTAAGTCGCGTTGGCGGTCTCGTGCCAGAAGGTGCTCTCTCAATTCCTCCTCCTTTTGGTGAACGGCCAGTCGAAGGACAGATATCTCAGTCTGCCAGTATGTCGGATCTGTGATGGATTGTCGCATCTTCAATAGCTGATCCGAAGAGAGGCCTAAGGAGGTCAGGAGGTCGCGAAGGCGCCGTGCACAATCCCGAAGCTTAGCCGCCGGGAGCTTCTCATCTGCAACCATCTTCGTGACCGTATCCCCAAAGAGCCGAACCTCAGTGTTCCAATACTCGGGGCGAGAAATGAGATCCCGGTATTTGTTGACTTCCTTTTTGGTGAGCTGCTCGCGCAGCTGTTCGCATTCCCACGTGTAGCAATGCTCAGCCCATTTTGGAGATCGACAGTCTGGAGTCGCTTCTTTTCGGCTCCTTGCCACATTACCCAACCGCCTCGAAAGATCCTGAACCATGGCCTCGGCTGCGATACCGGACCCAACTGAAACGTCGGGGAGCCCTGCAGGTGGTGTGTTCATGCTGTCTGCTACCTCTGCTTTCGACCGTAGAAGATGCGTCGATATTGGATTTGTTGGCTCGAAAAAGGTACTAATTGGCAAATCATCACAAGTCCGCGGCGAGATGGGTTTGATTTTGCCGCTTAGCGGTGAGGGTAAGTGGAGCCAGTGCGCTGCCCCCAACCGCCTCCGAAATAATTTGCAGGCACCCTTGTAATTAGGTACCCACCTAGGTTAAGCCTGCTAGAGGTAGTCGGGTGGTACAGTGTAAAGTCCCAGCTCTCCGCGCCACTGGCCAGCAATTCATTGCGCCCTATAGTGGCGCAGAATTAGTGCGACGGGGTCCGAAAATCGGATCAAGAACTGGATGCCACTGCACCCAGCTACGTACATTAGGTAAGCTAGGTCATCGGCACACGGGGCAAGGCATGTCCGACAGGGCCTACGGTGGCACACCCCAGCCAAGGTGAAATATCTGCTTCAAAAAGCGGACATTCGTCTAGACATCAGGCCAGACGTTCTGGCATCAATAGATTCCTAGATACCTGGATTTTGTCATTGCGATAAAGTCCGCTTGGGTTTCACATCGACGATGTAACGACTGAGAGCTGGCCAACCACATTAGCTTAGCTAATTGAGACCAAATCGTGGAGATGCGCGATCTCCACCAACCAACGTCACACCCTCTCCTATCTCAAATCGACCAAGACCTAGCGACCCTTACTCAAATCATCAATACAGGTCAACTCAACGGTGATACCAGACTGGATCGGATGAGTTTTCATTCCAAGAGTCATGAGACAGTCCGATTCTAAGGTAGCAGAACTCCTTCTACTGAGCAACCTCAGGCTCATCTCCTGGATACGTTATCCTGAACTGACCGGGCAAGCAGCTCCATTCGGTGCTCTAGGACATGGGAGGCCGCCAGACTTCTGAATCTTCAAGGCCACACTCCCCAGAGCCAGACCGGCGGGGCAGCGTCTACGCAATCCCTGAAGGCCTGTGGAGGGTCTCTATGGGCGGCGGAGACATGGGATACGCAGATGATTCGGAGTCATGGGACGGGATGCCACCAAACGGAGTCAACGGCCCGGGGCCTGTTGGAACTATTGACTTCCGAGGCCAGTAGCTCGACAGGAAGGAGCACTTCATGCAGAAAGGAGAGCGAACAATCTCTCGGCGTCACAACACGGCCAACTAGCAGCCCCTCTTGCCAGGAGAGGGCGGGCCGCGAATCTTCCAGGATATGTCTTTTTTATCACTGGATGGCCAGCGAAGCAACTACTAGCAACTTGGCTGCAGAGAGCCGGGCCGTTGAGGGGGTTCAGAAGCCAATGAACGAGAATCCTGGAGACCAGCAGGGTACGATCAGTGCCTCAACCAGGCATTGAGACCAGACTATCGATCGGTCGAACCCCAAGAGACCAGCCGCTCACGGCGCATGTGGATACGGCCGCTCTCGTGGAGGCAGGATGGCCAACGGATCGAACATCATGCCACAGCTCAGGGGCTGAATCGCGGCGAAGCTCGTATCCACTGGGAATCGGCCATGTCTGTTGGTAGAGAGCTGCGGGAATCTGCCTTGAAGGAGGAGAAGTGGCCGGCACGACCTCGGCTGCGGCCGCTATCACACGCTCAAGATGTCAGTCTGTTCCCCTGACTGGATCTTGTGGAGTATGCCCGGCTGCTGTTGGGCACGAGCTCTGGTTCCAGAGGTGCCAGAGGTGCCAATGGAGTTCAACAGCCCCGCTCGGAGAAGCGGATGGATGGGGGGGAGGGGGGGGCAGGCCAAGTTCCCGGCGGCCGCTTGCCTCACCCTCGGTCGTCCTGCTGGCAAGGCATTATGCGTTTATGAGAAAGTATGATGCCTGCGCTCTTCTCGCATATATAAAGACGGTCTGGGACCGCGGGCGAGTTCTCTAGTCAGCTCTCGACAGTTCCCGACAATTCTTAACAGTCCTCGACGAGATGATCTGCACGGAAGATCACCTGCCTTGCTCAGAGCAAGGACAAGCTCAACCTGGCGTTGCAGTCTTCTTCCTGAGGAGCACATCTAACGTGTGCAGATTCTACACTTACTGAGTGAATTTGCTCGTCTGATGTCCCCGGATTCTCTTGAGGATCTCCACGAGCAGCTACAAGTCAGTCAGAGAGGAAGCTACCAAAGTCGGTAGCTGAGGGTGATATACCAGTTCAGGGAGATCATCCGACGCTTCTGCGTGAAGGCGCCGGGGATCGCCGATGCTCTTGTCTGCGAATTCCTCAAGCATACCGTCCTCAAGCACACCGACCCCGTCCATTCACAAGAAACTGGGGAGTGCGAATCACTGAATTCGGCAGCCGACAGCCAGAACGAAGAGGCGCATCTTGCCGGGCGCGAGCCAACGCCACAAGAGCCCGTCAAGAGCGATAATACTGAGAAGCGAGAACAGCCCCGGCCAGCACCACAGCCAGCGAAAAGGGAGGGGATTGACGCCATCCGCTTCCGTGCCCTAGATTCGGGCGTAGGTACCTCACAGGCGCAACAACCTACATACTATGGAGTGCCGGAGACGGACTCTACTGGCATGGACGCGCTGATAATGAGCGACCAGAACTGTGGCGAGGCTACTCCTGGGAGTTCCGTCGCAGAAACTCTTCTGCACCTGGACGGAGCCACTTTTCCAGCTTCGGCTTCTTCACGTCCGACCCCGGAGTATATCGGCCCTATAATCGAGGCCCTCGACACGTTGACAGCGTGTGGGCACGTCCCGGTCGTGGGATCAGCCCCAGAGGAGCATGGCTACGGAGCCGCAACCGGATCAGGGTCCCCTTCATGTGATGTTCCTGACCCCGCTGCGTTCAATCAGGATCAAGGGACAGATGCACCCAATACCCTCTCTTCCACACCAAGGTCGGGAGCTGCGGAAGATGACCTCCCCCAGTCAGACGGCACTGGATCTGTGCCAGACGTGTTCTCGCCTAGTTCACAAGGAGCTACGACTTCATCACCGCTGACGCTATACTCGCTGGAAAGCCCCTCGTTGATGGCGCCAGAGTCTGGGTTATGCTCGCCGTCGGCCTTCCTACCATCTGTCCTAGAAGAAGCCGGCTCCTCAATCAGGTCACCCTCGCCCATGTGTCTCGATATAGGTGCAAACATGTCACTCCCAGATGAGGAGGAGCCTCTCGCTCTACCTCAGTCACCGGTAACGACTCATGTCGAAGCATCGTCGGAAGTCTCGCATGAAGAGGGGGCTGACGAGGATATGGAGTCGGACATTCCTTCGGCTCCAGAGGGACACGGCATGTGGGAGATGCTTGCCGAAGCCATCAGAGACGTCAAGAAGCTGTGTCAGGATGACGAGACACAGGAAGGCACATTCTCTTCGGTCCTTGGTGTACTACAATCCGGGACCAACAAGGCCCAGATGCATGCCAACTCACATTCTTGGACGGGCAGTGACTGGTGTCGTATCCTCGGACACTGCGATGCACAAGCCAAAAAAAGGGCCATCTCCTACCTGGCGAGCTGCATGGGTGCGGCAATCTGTTTCGATGACGAAGTCAAGGTCGAGATGGCATTACGCCCGTCTAGACGGAGTAAAGGGACAAGAGCTGCTGCAGGACGCGTCTTGGACAGATGGTTGGGCAACTCTACGGTTGGCAGCGTATCGGGCCTGGGGGAGAGTGATCGGAATCTTGAGCCGGACGGCAAAACAGAAATTCCACGCCTCCTGCTCACCAAGGAGAGGAGTGTCATGCACCAGCACGTCACCAGAGGGCGGAAATTGGCAAGAATGGCCGAGAAGGCGACCTTGGGTATCTTGTTCAGCCCGAAAATCTGGTGAGGGACCCCAGGACGCAATGCATCCTCGCGGCCAACATTCAAAGGGCTTGGATTAAGATGAGGGACGAAGAATTCAATGTGGCATGCGACGCGTTACTGGATGATCCGCGAGCAATGAAGCTCCTCTCCATCCTCGCCCGCCAGGTCGAGCTGGTACTGAGCCAAGGCCGGCCAGACCTGTCTCTGTTCCTGGATTCGCTCACAGCAGAGTCCCTCGTGGCAGAAGCCGACGTGTCGGGACTGCGTGCAGAATGCGGTCTTCAGGGGGTAAGTCAATGGAAAAGAGTCTTCGAGCCCTTTGCTGACATGACCGTAGCATGGGTGGTTGACGATATGCGCGAGTCCGTGGCTGACTAATGATCGCCTGAGCCGAGCGTCGAAGCAGGGCTTGATGCGGTGCTGGGACGAGACACCCGCGTCTGCCGATGCCTCAGCGTTTGAGAAGGTTCCGGCGGCCGGCAAGGTATCAGACATGACCGAGAAGAGGGCAGGCAGAGCTGACGTACTACGTGGGATCGACGAAGTCATAGACGACGCCGATGAAGAACTGGAGGCCGACGAGGTGCTGGAGGCCGACGAGGTGACGGAGGCTGACGAGGTGCTGGAAGAAGTACCAGTCTCCGTTGCGGACCGCGTCGCGGTACTTGTCATGATGGTTGTGAAGACGGACATCAAGGTCTCCACAACGGTCGAGCGTCCACCATCGATGCCGTGGGCGATGCGCCATCATCCGAAACCTGCTCTATGTTGATAGGAGACAGCCAGAAAGCGTCTGGTCCGCTTACTACCAGGGACGTTGCATCTTGTTGGTAGGCAGGGTCGGGCGCAGCTGAGGACGCGATAGGTGGCTCCTGTACCGACGGCATCGGCGAAGTCGCTGGCCCCTCGCTCACCAACTCGGGCGAAGGATCAGATGCATCGGTGCCGACGTTGATCCCAGCATCGTCCAGAGCATCGTCCAGAGCATCGTCGAGGGTGTCGTCTGGAGCATCGTCGTGGGTATCGTGTAGCGTATTGTCCAGAGCATCGTCGGGAGTATCATCGAGGGTGTCGTATGGAGCCTCGTCCAGAGCATCGTCATCCAGAGCATCATCTAGAGCATCATCCAGAGCATCGTCCAGAATATCATCCAGAATATCGTCGTGAATATTGTCCGGAGCATCGTCCAGAGCATCTTCTAGATTATTGTCGTGAGTATCGTGTAGAGTATCGTGTAGAGTATCGGCGTGAATATTGTCCGGAGCATCGTCCGGAGCATCGTCCGGAGCATCTTTCAGAGTATTGTCACGAGTATCGTGTAGAGTATCGTCCGGAGCATCATCCAGCGCATCGTCCGCGACCGCCGCTGTAGACGTTACACCAGCATCCCTGGCGCTTTCTGAGACCTGCGGTGCATTGACAGGAGACACCCCATCACCGTTTGCCCCGCTCATCTGGGGTGACGTCGTATCTTGATGGAGCGAAGAGCCGGGTAGACCAGGCGAGTCGAAAGGTTGCTGCTGCCCAGGCGTCATCGGAAACGTCGCCGACGGTGTCTCCATCGCGGGGCGACCCAGTCGCCGGCGTATCGTTTCCACGGCTTTGACATTGGCCCGACCTGGCTTCCTCTTCTCTCTCCTAGACGTGGCTGCGATGGGCTTTCCCGCTCCGGTGCGCTTTCCCACTCCTGTGCGCTTTGCCGCTCTAGTGCGCTCTTGCCCTTGTCGGACGGTCGTCGCTGGGAAGAGGTCATTCATCTGACTGTCCTCGGGCTCGTCTTCTGCGTCTGGAATCAAGATGTCGTCCACAGCAGCCTCATCAAATACGGCCCCTGCACCGAACGGCTGAGATGCGAGAAGGTCGTCAAGCGAAGCACCAGGCTGCGTAGCGTCAATAGTCACGTCAACGTCTTCGAAAAAGGCGTTGAGGGTGTCGCGCAGAATATAAGCCAGACTGGGTCTGTCGCCTGCCGGCAGCGGGCCAGCCAGCTTGTGCAGAAATCCGTCGGACTGTGATGCGGCCGAACCTCACCCCAGGATGGTCCTTGCCGTTGACGGCAAGGCGAAAAGGCGGTTTCTCGAAACCCGGATCTGCGACACGGTCCTTCAAGAAAGCCACGTCGGCCTCGCGCAGATTTCCCCGTCCGCCGTCGTGATCGACTGCGACATGCACAATATCTCTTCACTTCAGCGGATGAAGGCGTGCCCGCCGACCGGGGATTGCCTGCGACACCGCGTCCTTCTCGCAGACAGCAGCCGCCCGCGACAGATCACACAGTTCACCCAGGATTTGTATTGCAGGTGCTGATCCCGTTCACTCCAACGGTCCTGCTGTTCCTCGAAGACCTCGGCGGTCCTGTCCGAGTGGCGGAGATCCTTGCGGCCTGGGTCCGCCGGTCAATCCTGATCCCGGTCCAGTGTCCACCCAGGATACTGATCGTCTACGAGGACGGTGAGAAGCCGGAAATGGGTCGGTTCGAAGCGAGACTGCGCGCGAGACTGAAGGCTATTCTCCACAGCTTAGATCCCGCCAGTCCGGTTACCGAGTCGAGAGTCGATATCCAGTGCAAGACGGCGTTCGAGAGCGTGCAGCTCCTGTCATTGTCTGCACCGGCCGACCTGTCGGCTCACGTGGAGCAGTCCTTCGAGGCCTGGACCGACGCTGGCTTCGCCTTCAGCGGAGAACACCTCAAGCAGCTCCTCCAACAGGCTGTCTACCAGTTCTGCCAGAATAGAGGACGGCCCTTTGACTTGCATCAGGCCTGCAGGTTGCGTAATCCGGTCCCCGAGCGCCTGGCAGAGCACATTGCCGAATTTGTTGCCGCGAGCCGGAGCTCGGCCATCGACCAAGTGGCAGTCATTGCCTCGGCCTTGGACCTTGACGCCCACCCCCCGGGGAATGCACTGTGAGTAGCCCAGTCTCGCCTCCAGAATTGGCCTGACCGAGCAATCGCAGTCTTCCGTCCGCAGAACACATTTGACAGCCTTTACGAGGCGGCAATCTTCCAAGTAGGAAAGAAGATCGGCGACACGTCACTGACGAGTCACGTCCGGTAGAAGTTCGTCAGCTTCGCGGTGGAGCGGCGCTACAGGTCATCTGTCCTGGCGCACCTTCAAGTTCTCCGCCGGTCTGGGACCGCATGGAGCGAGTGCCACTGCGATACGACGTGTCTGGTGTGCCTGGCCCGGAGTCCTCCGAAAACACTGACGTGTGGTCACCAGTTGTGCGAGACTTGCGTTGTCCTCTGCGGCTCGTCTCTGCGATCAGACCCGTGGAGGTTCGAGATTGCCCGATGCCCCATGTGCGGCGGGCTCAACGACAATTCCGTATCTCTGCGGCCGCCTACCGCAGGTGCGAGGTTGCTCAAGCTTCGGGGGTCAGCGCGCAGCAAGGTCATACTAGCCCAGTTCCTGAGCGACTTCCAGGCACTCGTCGGCCTCCCGTTCTGCTCGCTTCGAGAGCAGTTCGACCTGGTGATCGGCTTTGACATAGGTGGGCCAACTCTGCACCGCGCTTGACCCGGAGCTGACCTGTGCTCTGTAGGCGCTTTCTTCGCGCAGACGATCTTCTTGGAGGAATGGGCTCTGGCCGACTGTCGATACCACCTCCGGCAACTGAACGATCCCAAATTCAGGAGGCGGTCCGTGGTGTCTTTTGGGAAGGGCCTGGAATGGGACCTGTCGAGGACGAGGGCTTTCAACGGGCCCCACGTGGTCCTTCACGTCAAGAATCGCGCGTACACGAACCAGGATCCCAGAGGAGCCGCAGAGTGAGACTCCATCTCGCTTACGGAGGATCCCCAGTCCTCCGACATCACCGTCGAATACGAAGGCGGCGGCTACAACCTCGAGATCCTTCGATCAATCGCAAGCAGGATGTCGGCGTACCTGTTCTATCTCGAAATAGTATCAGCTCCGACGTTCTACAGGGTCCCAGACACAGCGCGGGTGCGGTTGCTGTGCCGCCTCCCGCCCGGCCCGCCGCTGATGCATCTGATTTCAGCCCTGTGGCGGAGGAATGCGCGCGTGTGTTACCGCGGGGATGAGGAAGAATGCGTCGAGACGCTGGTGACGCCCGCAGCATTGGAGCGATGCCGCAAAGGGGACGAGTTCCTGAGGGTGCTGGGTATGAGGGTCACTGCGATGACCACAATGCTTGACGTCAGGGTAGATGGGGCCGCCACGGGGCTACAGAGCATCAGCAGGTGCCCTTACGAGCTGCGGAAGCTGATTCGTGATCAAGGGGAGCGACTGCGTCTTTGGCAGGAAGGACCACCAAACTGCCGACCAGGTTTCGGACGAGGTCGTGACCGAGGAGATTGAGAGACTTGTGCGAGACCTTGGACGGGATTAGTCATGCGCCCTTTCGGGCCTAGTTTATTCTATTTCTCTGCATAAAACCGTCTTAGATGGAGTCCAAAATATGCATGTACACTCTTGATTGCGTTATGGTCATTGGTGTACCTCGATGCCTCTTACCAAGCGGGGTAGATGATACCATACATACAGCCAGGCAAAGCTCCTTGCTCTGCAGCGACCCCACGCCGGCTACCCGCACCGCACTTCCGTGAGAACCTCAGTACCCGTCGCGAGGTACGACTCAATACAACTCTCAACACGATTCCCAGTTCTAACGGTACATAGACTAAACCAGCCCACCACCATTACAACCATCGAACACAGGCTCAAACAGATCGCGGAGCTCGAGGCTAAGAGCGAGGCGATAACGGCGTACAATGACAAGAGGCAGGCGATCGAAGAGAAGAAGGAGTCGATCGCGAAGTTGAAGGGCGAGCTGGAGACGCAAAATGATCTCGTCGCGAGTGTCGACCCAGATCTCCTGGACATGATATCGCAAAGCGCCTCGCGATCGAGGGAGAGGAGGGGCGGGGACGAGACTGCCAATATCAACGAATCGGCTACAAAGATCCTGGAAAGGGTTGCAGAGCTCAATAGAGAGATAGAGGAGGCCGAAGAGGAGCTTGAGATATGGGAGGAAGAGCTCCAGAAACTGGAACAGGACCTTGATAACGTGTCATTAGAGGAGTTTGAGCAGCTCCAGGAGGAGAGGCAGCGTCTGAATGACCCGTAGTGCCTTCTAGAATCGACGTCTTTGGTGGCTCTCTGGGTTGTTGCCTTTCTCTGGACCGCTGGTCGGGAGTCAGCCCATTTTGTTCCACGTATCGCGTGAACCGCTCCGAGTCCCTCAATCGTCGTTGTACGGCAAGGGAGAATTGGCCGCCCTTGCCATCGCACTTGAAGAACTGGTCGACTGCGTCCTCCCAGGAGCATCTGTAGACCTTGGGAAAGACGCCTGAATAGTATGTTTTGACAAAACAGCTATGATGCCGGAGGGTTACGGCTAAAGGCAAGTCGATCCGCTTCGGGAGCTTCCGGTCCCATTCAGAAGCGAGCTGAACGCAAGGGGCCGATGTCTTCGCCTGGAGGACGTCGCGAAACCAGCGGTATTCGATCTGGTATTCCAATCCCGACACGCGGTCCGGACGAAGCCCCGCAAGCCAGGTGGGCGGCAGAAAGAACTGCCGAGGGACCGTACATGCCCATTCCCAATCGATTATGCCCTGGATCCGCAGGTCCTCGTCAACTATGATATTAGACGGACGAAGATCGGTATGGGTCAGCACAAAGGGACCGTGGTTCCAGCGAGCGTCGATATAGTCAAATAGTCTCCCCTTCAGGTCCTCCAGCCCAAATATCTCGAGCTCTATGCACTTTTGAGACAGCTTGTACCCGGGGAGCCTGTGCCTCTGATCGAGGAGGTGGAATTGATGGAAGACGAAGTCGATGGCAGATGCGAACTTCGCCGGCTGGATAGACAGTTCTCGATCCTCGAGTTGCAGGTCGTTTAGTTGCATAGAGAGCAACGGGCCGACAAGAGGAGCAGTCCCACCATCTGGGTCTGGCATCAAGGAGCCGGCATAGGCGAACTCCTGCTGGCGTAATTGCGCAAAGAAGTCGACGAGCTGCGCGTAGAGCTGTTGTCTCTGGTTCGGAGTTTTCTTCCTAAAAGCCAAGATATCTAGCGGCTGGCCGGGGATATAACTCTGGATGATGAAGGCATGTCCCGTGGGGTTCTTCTCGTCGACGATCCCACCGCGTCCGAAGGCGTGGATACGGGGCACGGGTATCGTGGTCTTGGTTTGGAGATAGCTACCGCTTGGTCAGACGTAGTCGAGCACGACGGCCAACACCAAGAACGACTCACCGCACCGTGGCAACCTCGCTCTGGACTTTGTCCCAGACATTGGAGACGGACGGCACCAACGGAATCCTCACGACCCACTGCGTGCCGTCCTCAAACTCGACGAAGTAACAAACGTTGTAGCTTCCATTCGCAGGTTCTCGGAATATCCGGCAGGCCTTGGACGAATTGTGCTGGGAGGCTAGCCTGCAGACAGCGTCGGGGTCGATGGAGTCGATGAAGGTCTTTAAGTCTTCTTCAATTTGCTCGGCCGTTGGCGGAAACTTGGCCATGGGCTGATGGACCTTGTGGTTTTGGCGAAAGAAGATTCTGGAGGCGGCCTCTCAACGTCAACGGAACCACAGATGGCCAAAGGGTGTGCATTCCCGCGCTGATGGGTAAAGTCGATGCAAGATGGCTGGGCAATTAGATTTCCTGCCACGATGGTCGGACATGTCAAAACGCCCTCAAAGTATCGACTTAGTCATCAGAGGCACATGTCCGTGCACGTGCTGTTCTGGCCTGTACGTCGGTCACACAAGTCACCTCAAGGTACTTAGCAAGGATGAGGAACCTTGGTTTATACCTCACAATATCCGCCACAACTGGATGATGCGAAGTACCTAGATGTACCCATTTCGAAGATATAAAAACAGTCGGGAAGTACCTCTTTGCAATGGCAACATCCGCACTTACACAATGACTACAGCATTGCAGCAGATGTGTCTGAAAATACACTGTACACCCCCTGGATCTAACGTCGGGAACCGAGCGCTATCATTGGAGAAGCAGTCCCGATCTGATCTGTCGTGTAAGAGCGTAGCGACCCGCCACAGCCACCTCCACAGGACCACCAATGCGAAAGAGGGTCGGCCCCAGGGCAACGGTAATTGGTTTCCGGTTTCTGATTCCTGGTTACGGTCTCCCCTTCCTACCAAGCTCCCATTTCATACTCCTGTGTTTAATCTACAAGTTCTCATTGTTGCGCGACAGCAGTGCAGCCGAGTTGCAATGGTCCTCACTCTAGACGATGGCGTCACCGCGGTGGGCCGCAGCAAGCCTCAAGTCCACCCTCTCCGAGGATTCGCTCAACGAGCGCCCGGATTCGCCATGCTCCTGGACTTCTAGCTACAGTTCCGCTTCCACAGTTCCCGACGCCGACGATGATGATGCAGGATCGCTGCCAAATATGTTCGCTGATGCCATCTTGGCTGGCTACATGCACCACGTGGAACACCTGCGGTCAATTGATCCCTGCGTCCGGGACGAGACGGTCCGGCTCCTGCTCAGTGCACCGTCCGAGCGATGGGGAGACAAAGCCAGCATCATCCTGCGGGGACTCCTGAAATGTGCCAGGCCCGTCGGGCTCGACCGTTTCGGAGACACCGCACTGCACACGCTCGCCTCCATCACCGGTCGAGGGAGCGCACAGCTCATGCATCTTCTGCTTGACGAGGCCGAGGGACTCCTAGGAGGCGACGTCGCACGGGAATACATGCGGCATCTAGATCTCAGAAACGAATACGGGAACACGGCACTGGTAGTAGGAGTCCTGTACAACTCGATTGACTGTGTTGAAGTCCTGCTGTCCAAGGGAGCAGATACAGAGGTGGTCGGGGAGTTCGGAAAGTCAGCCCTGTTCTTTGCGATCCGGAGAGGCTGCGCCGAGATCGTCGAGCTGCTGGTGGAGCATGGTGCGGTGACAAGTGACGAGCTCGTCGGAATGGCTCGTGCTTCCCCTGTCGAGCAGATAGCGGCTGCCCTGTCGCATCCCCAGGGTGACGAGGGGCATCGTTATCCTTAGCGGCAATCAGCATCAGAACAGGCTCGCGGATCGTGGGATGGTGGGTCATGCGGGGCGTACCGTTGGAAGAAAACGAGCCATCGCGGCTTGGCTTCGTGAGTGAAGAGTAGAGAAAGTCCAGCAACAATCTTGCGAGGAGTGGATAGAGAAATATCACGAGCATAGCAATCCTTTCGCGTCGTTCTCGTGCCATACTGCCCCGAATGGGAGACCTACGACACCGGGTCGAACTCGGATGCGATCTGACCCCTCTTTATCTGTCCTGTGCCGGTAGGGTACGGAGGGGTTAGTGACCCGACAGCACTCGGGCGCTTAGAAGGATGTAAAAATAGGCCAGTAACCGTCCGCTACCCGCCGTGTCTAGGCCTTGCAGCGTCCCTTCGCGCCGCCTCGAGCTGAATGCGCACAGGCTAGCCTGCCTAACGATAGCTTTGTTGCATGCAGATAGCCTTCGCAGACTGCGCACAGGCCGAGGCTGGTTCACGTTAACGCGTTCAACAGCTTCTTATCACGGCAGAAAGACATAGCTCAACCCAGTAGGGAGCACGAGCTACAGTGCCCGAGACGTTGAAAATTCCCTGTTCTTTTTGCGGCAAGTTCCTCGCGATGCCGGAGTGTCACGCCGATTTATAGCAAGCGCTACCGTGTACTAGGGCCTTTGCAGCGCCCCCTCTGATGGCCAACACGGCATCACGAGCAGCACGTATCAGCACCGGCCTGGGGATTCAAGATAAGGACCGGAGATTGATTACGACTTGTTCTCGACAACTGTAGCCTTTGCTTTCTTAACACGCCGACCTAACATCTCGCATGGTTCTCCCGATTTCCGGCTTCATCGCCTGTTGCGTGCCCGCCGGCAGAAGCCGTCTCGTTATCCTCGTCCTCCCCGGTACTAGCTGCTGACGGAGAACAGGACGTAGCTCAGGGCTATCCTCCGTAAGCCCGTGCGCCGCGGAGGCATGCCTTAGTTATTTAGCGCATGGGACGTGATATGAAAGCGGAGGGACGAACCTTTTCAAGTTGTCAGACCGAGGGAAGTGACTTGGACAAGCTGGGCAGGCATAGCGTTTTTTGCTGTGGACAGTGCTGTGCCTGATCAACTCATTATTCCTCTTGAAACCCATCGTTTGTCGCTTGCATCCCATGACGTGGCAGTAGTAAATCCTCTTTTCAGAGTGACTGACTTGATGGGATTCAAGGCGGGCCTTGGAGGAAAACGGAGGCGAATTGCAGCCAGGGTGCTCACAAAAGAACTCCCATGGCGCCGGCTCTGTGCGTGGACTGTTTTGCGCCTCCTCACGCAAATTTCCCTCAGGACCATGGGTTTCCAATTCAGGAGCCAGACCGAGCAAGGTAACCGTCGGCTCTGAAGCGCGTGTGCTATCCTTCGCCGGCCACACTGTGGTGGGTCGGAGCGTGGCCGTCGAGTCTGAAGCGGGTGTTTCATTCTTCGCCGCCGCCATTGCGGTCGTGGGCTCGGGAGCCGGTGGGCTGCCGAATGGCGTCGCCGTGGCCGCCCGTGCAGAGCTCGGATCGACGAAAATGCGAGATGGCGCAGCACATCCTATAGTGCGCGGTATCATTTGCTCGATAGAACGAGGATTGACTGGACCGAACTGAGCTTTGTGATCTGGAGCTCTGTGTGTCATGGCTACGGGGTTCGGGTCTAAAGGCAAGCGAAGAGGCGGCAATCCGTTCCATTTGTCCGGGTAGGCTTGGGGAAGCCCTTGTGCGTTGACGCCAGTATCGACTAGGGGAGCCTTTTCTGGGGCGACCTTAACGGGGGCTCGCGGCGTCAAACGTGTAGAGCTCGGGTGCCTGAGAGGGTGAGAAGGCTGCAAAGGGCGAAGGAGCGCCAATCTACACAGCTCGGCCAGGTCGCCCTGGGGCATCACTCGCGCGATGGCGCCATGAACGACGGGGGCGATCGTGACTTTCGGCTCTAGGACTTGCTGCGCCATAACCACAGAGCTTGGCTGCGAATCGCGAAGAGGTGGCAAACTATATTGCTCTTTCTCGTCGTACCGCAGCATCACTGAAGCTCCCTGCAAACATCAGTGCTATGAAGTCGAGACTCTCCCAGGGCCGCTCACTAGATCATAGAAATGGCCTTGTTTCTTGCAGTCCTGATTGTCAAAGATGTCCCTAATCGCGATCGACATCGTGAATAGCTTCGCAGCAGCAGCAGCGAAAACTAGTGGCAGTGCAAGACATCTGTCATGATTCCAGAGCATACTAGCCATTGAACGAAGCTAGGATGTTGAGTAGAAATGGGGACAAAAGAACGAAGGGGTTTCCCCCCTCCTTTTAATCTTGGTGCCTTTTATCAGTTACTGGGCTCCCTGCTCCGGGATCTGCTGCTTCCTCTTTGGGACACCCATTTCCAGCACAGCCTGTCTTCGCACTGTGTCAGGCATAAGATATTTAATGTGACAGTGGCCGATAGACCGCAGTATATGTGGCATCCTACCCCGGTGCGGCTCCCGCGGATACGTGGAAGGTAGGGTACCTAGTGAGCCGGCGGTCCGCGCGGTCATGCCCGTCGTGGACTCCGGGGAGAGCAAGGTACCGCTGGTATGCCCACTTCACGCGGTGCTTGCTAAGGATGATGAGCGCCGGGTACATGCCGATTTTCGCACAAGTCCTGAGTGAGCTAGCTGATGGTACGGAGAGGATGTGCTTGGCAATTACCCCTGAAAGGGTCAAATCCTGTTGTGGCTCGCAATGTCATGGCTGGCCCGAGTCGCCAAAGAGTGTACAATAAGTCCTAGCACTCTTCGGCATTCATCATGCTATTCCGGTATGCCCGTAATGGTAGACCGTGCTCCCCGAGCACCTTCAGTCCACCCATCCTCAGCCTCATGCCCCTGCGCCGAAGGAAATTTCCGCATCGATGTGGAAACAGGATTGCGCCGTACTTTTGACACATCCTTGGCCCCGGCTTGCGGACGCCAGGGCTGTGTTCTAGAGGATAGGGACCATAATCAGGTTGGTTTTAAGCTGCTGGCAGTGTCCCAGCCCTCACCTCCCGTGCGCGCAGATAAACTACTGTCGCCCAATCCACAATGGCTTTCAGCTTGTCCGTGTCACCTTCGCCGACCACCATTTCTTTGTCCTGTTTGTACAGGCCACTGACTGACAAGGTCAGAATAACATGCCGAGATCAAAGAATCGGGAACTTACTTTGTTTGAGCCGCTTTTCGCTTTCTTCCTCCCATTCCGGATAGCTAGATAGAATCTCGAGTTTGCGTTCTGCATCAGCGATTTGGTCGGGATTCAAACACGGCACCGAGCCACCCTTGGCCTTGTCCGTCTCGGCCCATGCACCTTCAAGTTTCTCCATTGAGTGCAGTCCTGTCTCTGGAACTATCGACGCGTCTGGTGACATCTGGATGTCGCTCTTAGAGTATGAGCTGGGTAAAAAGCGGGAGACGGGGGAGAAAGGGGCGCGGCCTCCCTTATACTCGACTTCGGTCATGGACGCAGGCGCGTGGGTCCAGTCTCAGCCAGCCTGCAATTCCAGGGCTTGACAGAAGTCTCAGGTACATGTGCTGTGGTGGCAGCCTTTAGTCACTCTAGTCCGAGGCACAGGACTACACATGTCAGGGCCAGCAGGTGCGATGTGCCCATTTTTGATATCAATTTGGTCGCCATTATTATCAGATGTGCATACAGAGAGGTAGTTCAGATCGAGGAGTACATAGGAGAGTTAAGATTATCTCAATAGTCCGAGCAAGCCACAACCTGAAATTCAGATAACAAGGCATCACCATGGTCCACAGGGACCCAGGCGTCATCCTTTCCGTCTACCTCAGCGACGGCCGTCTCTTCATCGCTAGCGTCATCAATGTCCGGCGACATCTTTTCGTCTGCTGAGCCCTGAGCTAATGATCCCTCCCGAGAACGCTTTTCTCGTCTGATATCCTTTTGAATATCTTCCAACTTGCTCACCAGCACTGCCTGAGCGCGCTCGAGACCAGCGAGCTTTGCCATCACTGCCGAGTTCGACCCCTGCTGGCAAGGTCGGAAAGTATAGGTCTCTGTACAGTCTTGGGCAGCAAAGAATCCGATTTGGACAGCATGTCTAAGGTCAAGACGGTGGATGGTTTTATTTTTGAGGCAGATCCCCCTGAGAGCGAGCCCGATGCCCACCATCGTGCAGACCAGACAGGTCATCTCGTCAATGGTGCGAGAGGCAAGGTTGCGTGGCTCGTGGATAGGTGCGACGGGATCAACTGGCACGATACCTCGGACTGCGTCCCAGATATCCTCAGGTTTCTTAAGGTTGGCAAGGCCGGGCTCGTCGCCAAACCAAGGCTTGTAAACGCGGAGAGAAGAAAAGCAGCCGTCCCAGGCTAGGACCCGATTATATACGTCCATGGAACGGCAGGCAATCAGACCGTGGTTGTCGTCCGTGTCCGTGGGAAATAACTTGAGGTCGTCTTCAAGACATTTGAGCTTCAAGATGAGGGTCGACTTGAACTCGGGACCATTGAAACTGTTGAGAAGGTCGATGTATTCGCTCTTGAAGCGACGACGGGCCAGTGCATAGCCGATGAGAAAACAGGATCTGTGATAGAGGCGCACGGATCGTTCGAATGGACTGGCAGTGCAGTCTTGGAGGCTGGGCCCAATACCTGGGGGAGGAGCGAAAGGAGGAAATATCGGCTCTGCCCTATATGCACATAGATGTGCAATCTGGAAGGCGGTTCTGAGGCTCATATTGCAGACGAGTTCATCTGGCAATGCGAGATTCCTGATACCGAGTCCAACACCGACTGCCGCGGAGATCCAACGATCGGTTCGTTCTTTTCCATATGTTTCAAAATCTTGCGGCAGACGTGAGATCATCTCGCGGGGCACGAGATCTTGAACATCGGCCAGAATGGTGTAGGCATTGTCGAGGGCAACTTGAAGGGTCTTGTACAGGACGGTGAGAGTACGAGTTGGTGCAGGAAGGAGAGTTTCGGTCGTCCAGCAATAGTTGTGTAGAGCTCGCACCGAGATTTTAAGCTTAGCGGCATCAGGGCCGTCGACCTGCCCAACCTGAAAACGTGCCTCAATGATGGTCAAGTATTTGAGAAGAGTTGAAGCAGCTTCAGGATCGACGTCGGTAAGAAGGGAGTCGAGGAATGGAGCTATAGATTTAAGCAATGTAGGACCTAGTAGTTTGGGCAACTTAAGACGTTCCTCATATATGCCAAGCCTTCCGAGCACGTAGCCAACGAGAAATGAGTCTATCATAGTCATCGTGATGATGTGATGGAGCCGATGGAGCTGAGGGAAGCGGTTCTGAGATATGGGACTAAGGAAAATGAACAAGGAGAACAGACGGGAAGGGAAGAAGGGCGGGGGAGGCGCAGCTTTATGTAGGAAGCAAGCTAGGGAACAGTGTCAGGCTTGTCAGGATCAGCCGGTGGCGGCAAGGGCGGACAGCCCCATGCAAACCACCGGATGCTGAGCGCGGGGAGGGAGGAAGAAGACCGGAAGGAGGTTGGAAAGCAGACAGGCCACTGAAGTGGAGGGGGTGTGCTCAGTACGGGCCGATGTAACTAGCGGTAGATTGCGGACAGTCACGCTTGGTCGATCACGAACGAAGAACCGGGCTGTGGTCAAGCGCCACTCCCCCTCTATATCCGACCCAGATAGTACAAGACAGACAGTAATCACTGTAGGATCCTAGCTGCACAAAGAGATGGACGCCACCTTTGATCATTACCAGCCTATGCAGTAAACAGCCGGCTGTGCTGCACTGACAGCTACTCCTTCCCGTCTCCAGCCGCGGAGCGAGCACGCCCCGTCATCCAGTGGCAGTTCCTCAAAACATAGTGCCAACCCGCTTTTCCTGCAGTCGTTGGGAGACAGCTGGCCGTCCACCCTCCCCTGTAGAAATCTTTATTGTCGTAGTGGCGTCGGTATGGTCGACATTCTAAGACGGGATGTTGGGGATTGTAGCTGCCATGGAATACAGGGTGTGGGTTGGATAGCGAGATCGCTTTTCGCTCCATGGCGGTGCACCAAGGCCCACAGAGACATCCGGATAAGCAGGAGGATGAAGAGGGAGAGCGAGAGAAGGAGGGAGAATCGATGAGGTAGGGGAATCCGCAGTCCGTTCGGGGCAGGGCTCGCCTCGAATGTGGGCAGATCAATCAGTGGAAGTGAAACAGTGTCCTTGTCGGACTCAAGTATTTGGCCCGTACTATTGACGACCTTCACACGTAAGATCGTAATAGTTCCCTTCTTGCAGGAACTTGCAGCCATATTTCTGGTGAAGGAGGGCATGAAAGGTGTCAATTTCTAGGAATGCAGCAGCATCTGGTTGCCTTCTTCTTTTTATCTCCGGCGTGATCATGCATAGCAAGGTGGTTGTTAGCCAGGAGGTGTCTAGCGTTAAGGTGGCCTGGTTCGCATCCACCCTCCTGAATGAGATCAGTCAAGCTAAGGCCTACCCCCGACCGCCCACTCCATCCCAGGGTGCCCTCCCCCCTACGCAGCTGGCCCCTCGGATTGATCGGCTGCGCCCTGCTGCAGCTCTCTGTAGCCCTGGACAATCGTCTCCGCGCCGGCGAAGAGGTCGGGGTCGTACCGCAGACACAGGCACACTTCCGTTGCTCTGATTCATCATCAGCTGGCGTAATAGAACGGGTTGGTTGTTCATACCGCAGCTTGCCGCCAGTGACGAGCTCGAGGAGGCAGGGGATTAGGAGTGGCAAGGGCGCCCCTGAAGGCGCCGCCGGGAGCGGATGAGACAGGATGCGCTTCTTCGCGTTGGTCGTGTTATTAGCAATTATACCCCATTGGTTAATCGTCAGGTAACCTGCATCCGGGTTGGTCAGCGCAGCAGGCTATCGCCATTCCGGAGGGCCTACCGGTGTACAGTGCCGATGTAGCAAGCCCTAGCTGCTGCAGGCCTTGGCCAGCCCCCTGCTTAGCAGGCCACTCGAGGATCACCTCGCTGGCCACCCGCGCCCCCCTCTTCAGTGTATCTAGGTACTTTGTCGTCGAGCTCTTCCAGACTACTTTGAGTACCGGGTCGATCTGCTCCGGGGTGTAGCGGTTACGCTTATGCAAGACCATGCATAAGGTCGCCAGAAGGAGCTCTTTGAAAGGACGGGTCGTATTACCCGTATCGCGGCGGACGTCTTCTCCAAGCCGTCTGGCAGTCTCAATGAGGTCCTC
The DNA here is from genome assembly GCA_037040145.1 of Sordariomycetes sp. M70-01Q. Taxonomy (NCBI): domain Eukaryota; kingdom Fungi; phylum Ascomycota; class Sordariomycetes; species Sordariomycetes sp. M70-01Q. Next base: position 12,086 of record JAXQGQ010000045.1, on the reverse strand, counting down.
ATCTACGGAGGCGGGTAGAGAGCGGACGAAGGAAGCAGTCACGTCCTGGCGGTCCGAAGAGAGTCCGTTCAAGATGAGGTCTACGTAGTATTCCCATCTATCTCGGCGACTTCTTTGGCGCTCGCCTGCTTGATCATTTGACCCTGGCTCGTAGAATACGACTTTAAACTCGGATGTACCCTCTCCCTGATCCATGTCGTCTACCTCGAAGTGCAGATTGGGGGCTTGGGCTAATGCTGTCGCACTGATCATCTGAATTGGGAAAAGCGTTTGTGACCGAACGACCCGCTTCCGCGAGCCGTGTGTACCCACATATTCTTCGCTGCTACGCTAACAGTTGGCTCGCTTCTCCACCTTCGGCTTAATGCCTAACAGGGCAGTAACCAGCCCGAGATATCGCATCACCACACGCGCGGGCACCGCCTCTGTCAACTCGTTCTCGACCGCCCGTTCTGATACCCGTACCCGGGGACAACTAACAGATCCTCTTTTCTGTGCCCTTGCTTTTCGAACCGACGCTCCTTTTCCCGCGTGACAAATTCCCGGAGCTTCAGCAAGTGAACTCGGATGTACCGGGGGTCCTCGGTGGAGGTGCCGTGTCGTGAGAGATGCCTTGCCATTTGTCTTATGGAGTTGAGCGAATCGTCTATGTCGTTACCTCGATAGTTCTCCTTGTTTCTCGAATCTGAAGCTGGATCTTCGGAGCTGGCGGTGACTGCACTTTCCAGACACCGCACCTGTTCATGTAGACCTTCCCGCACGCCTCTAGGCTTCATCTCTTCTTCATGCAACCAATCATGGAGCTCTTCCATGAGATATTCGAGATGTTTGAGGCGCCCTTGATCTACCTCATTGAGAGGATGCTCCAAGATTCTCCCCCATGTGACTAGGTCGCTGTTGTATTCATCGAAGCGCTCTAGGATAGCTTGATGGCACCTAAAGAAGGTGGGCGCCATTGGTCCGCGTGAAGAGCTGTGGCCACGAGAAGTCTGGACGTCTCAGTTTGTCCAGGTGTTCTAGCGGCGAACCCAAAAGGTCTTATATCTGCGTGGCCCGGGCCGAGAGACGTCACCCTAGCATGTTGGTTGATTTCGGTCGTCCTCCGCACGAGATCATGGATCCACTGGAAGGATGATACGACTGTGCGTGCTGGCAGCGACTTCAGTCATTGTTGACTCGACCGTGAAGGGTCGCCGCTGGTTATATTGGGAGAGAACTCACAGAGTTGTCAAGTCATAGCTACAGACTCGGCAGTGTGCTGAGAAGTGGCAGTCGCTGCACGCCCTCATCTACGCCGGTCGGTGAGTTGACAAGGTGCCGACTCATTTTGTTGCTACTTAACTATTACGGTTATGGCAGAAAAAGATAGCGCAGAGATCCTCCTAGCGGTAGAGTCCAACATGTTGGAGCCGAGCCTCTGCGTTGAACAAATTCTTGTACTGGCGTTGCGAGATGGACTGGAACACGCGGATGTCCAAGGACGCCGTCAGAGTACCCAGCTCCCCGATCGCGAAGTCCTTGCCGCTTAGCTTGCACAGGACCGAGTGAACCTGGATGACGGAGACCGCCTTTTGCTTCCCTCGGAGGACGCATTTTACCACAGGACGCTCTCTGTTTTCGGAGAGGTCGACCTCCGTGGCCTGCCGCACCAGAACTGTCCCGTTTTGAATATGGACAAATCTCTCGACCTCTTCGTTCTGCCACCCGCTGACTGCGGCATCGAGCTGTCGTCTCAGATCTCGCAGCCTTCCTTCCGTCCCCGCGACGGAGGTCTCGTCTCGCTTCTCCTGGACACTTGGCGTCGTCTCGATTCTTCTCCGTTTCCCTGATCCTCCGCTCTCAGCCAGCTCTGGCAGGCTGCTTGCCACAGTGATGTACTGCTCCGCCTGTTGCGCCTTCTCTAAATCAGCAAGCCTCTCGTTTGCGGCTCCTCTGCCCTTCGGTTCTTCGCAATCCGCTCCTCCGCGTCTCGGAACCTCTCGACCGCCCATGTCTGGTTGTGTTCGGCAATCGCCCCGACGTCACACGCTCCCATCCGGCGGTCCCCGCAAGCCCGCCTCCAGGTCCGATCTGCCCCCCTGAACATCGTCGTAAGCCTCCATCAATGTCTTCGCTGGCACCCAGCTCTTAGAAAGCTTGTCCAAATGGCTATCGAGTGTCATTGCATCCTTGATGATCTTCCCTTTGATTGAAGTGCGCAAGTTGTTGCTGGTATAGTAGCAAACAGAAAACAGAAAGACAGTCCATATTCCTGCGCGGACCTTGTCGCTGATTTCCCTCCAAATTTGGGACCGTCTCAAGACTCCCCCGGACTTCTCAAACTCTAACCTGCCGGACGTGCTGCTACACTCGTCACTGTATTGTGTCAGTTACTGTACCGTGCAGGAATATAAGATGCTCACAAGCTTCTGTTACGCTGCACTCTTCTCTCCCAGTACTCGTCGAGTGCCTTCCCCTGGCCCATGAGCAGCCTGGAAAGCTGGTTGACAGCAACAAGGGTTAGACTGGAGACAAGAGCGAGAGGAGTTCCCATCGCCGGCCGAAATGCTGGCGTCAGAGAAACGACGGCAATCAGAATCTTGGTGATGAAAATCCGGATTGCCGTGTCTAAGGAAATGCATTTCCGCAACGCATCCCGCTGTTTGTGGCTCAGTTTGGCGCCGATCAAGCTGTTATGGAGATGCGTGTCAAGCTCAACCGTGATCAGGATCCAGGCGCCGTCGGTGGCTTGCTCCAAGGCGATTGGAAGACCGAAGGCTACCCAGAGTGCTTGAGAAGCAGACTCCAACAAGGGGGGCAGAGCGACGAACTGAACTGCGGTAAGAAAGACGGAGACGAGGAACATGACGAGACATCGGGAGAGAGACCGCGTAGGCAGCGAGAAGAAGATTGACAGTAGAGTCAGCAGATAGTGCCGCCGGGTGCGTTGGCCGGCCTGGAGGCGGAGGAGAGGATCTGTCTCGGTGGCCATGTCAGATTGCTTGAGCCGAGATCAACCACATCGGGAGGGGGAGTGCTTACCTTCTATACAAATTCCACTCCAGACGAGCCCAGTCATGTAGATGCATGTCCCTACAGTAGACCGTCCCTTTAGCTCCCGACGTATGCAGGATCATGACTGGAGGCGGGGTCATCATCCACAGAGGATGCTCTGCGGCGTCTTCGTCGACCAATGAGTACTTCTACGAATGGGAGCGGTTCCGCTGGCCTGCATGGCATTATGGGGGGGACACTCGACAGTGAAAAGGAAGCTTCCGAGCCGAGCTAGAGACGCGGTCATGCTCAAGCCAAACAAGTGGTGCCTCTAAGGGGCTCACTGATACCGGCGGGAGACACTTTTGGAGACTTTGGAGAAGTATCGGGCTATAGCCACAGACAAGTCTCGGGATCGTGCCGAGAACCTCCATTGCCGGTCGTTTACGTCTTTGTTCACGTCGGTTCCTGTCACAGATCATGGTCATTGTGACTCCTCTGCCTCCTGCCTCTCAGACCTGATTCCCGACCTCGTCTCGTCGTCGGACATGCTAGGGCACTGTCCGCTTCATCACACTCGAGCCCGGCTTTCGTCCGTGTAACTAATACGGACACGGGCGGGTCCGAGAGATGACGCTGTTGTGTGGCAGCGAACCCCTCGGTAACGACGGGCTTCGCTGGTGGCTACTTGTCTCTCTCTCGAAGGACGATCGGTACTGCGAGCTTCAGCTGCTGGGCTGGGCCTCTTGCCGCCGCGCCAAGGTCCGAGACGATTTCGTCCTGCTCGCCGTTCATCCAGTCGTATCGGCCGTCGTTCGTCTCGCCTCGGTTCTCGAGCGCCTTTGCGAAGAGACCGCGGAGATAGTTGTAATCAGGATCATCTTCGAAGCCAAGGCTCCTCACGTACGCCATATATTCCCCGAACTCTTTAGGAAAGCCCCTAACAAGCTGTTGAATCGGGAAAGTCTGTTTTATCTTCCCCACCTTCTCCCGATCCTTCAACCCTTGCCACGGCAACCGGCCCCGAAGGAAGTAAAGGAAGACGTTGCCCAGGCCTTCCAGGTCATCTCGCCGGGACTGCTCTCCACCAAAAGTAGCTTTTGTGCTCGCGTACCGAAGGTTGCCGGTGAGCGACTCGTGTTCGCGAAAGGGGATGTGTTGCATCGTCTTAGGATCTCGAAACCGCTTGGCCAGTCCGAAATCGATGAGGTAGAAGTTGCTCCAGTCGCTTCTTGACCTGCCAATCAAGATATTATCCGGTTTGATATCGCCATGTATGAAGTGTCGGCCGTGGATGCCCTCGAGGAGAGATATCTGCCAATGTTAATACGACTGCCCCACGAACCGAAGAGCTTCATGTACGAACCATCTGCGGTGCCAGCATAAGGACCGTCCTGACCGTAAAGCGCCTCCCACACTTCTTGAACAGATCTTCTAGCGATGGTCCAAGCAGGTCGACGATTAGAATATTGTGCAACCGATTGCGCCGAAAGGCATGTGCGACGGGGATACCAGCTGAGACACCGTCAGCAGAACGTTCGAACGTTCACGTTGGAAGGGCTCACCGCAGCCAGCAAGTTGTTGATAGACCCGGAACTCGTCGCGCAACAGCGGTATCGGTATCCTTAGAGGCTCCTATATCGAAAGTCGCCTGAGTCAACGTGTTCTGTCATCCCGACGCAGGCAATCTAGGACGACCACTCACGAATTTGATCGCGACGTCTGACGGCTTGAGCTGGTCGTTTTTGGTGGCCTTAACGCCCTCGTAGAGAACTCCAAACGAACCTTCTCCCAGTTTCTTCCCAATGTAGTACACGGTGTGGCCAGTTAGATCGTCTTGCTCGAAGAGTATGTTCGCTGGTCGTGCTAGCAAGCTGTCTACGAGCTCGTCTTGCGTAGCCGGAGAGTCTTTCGAGGCTGTCGTGGGCTCTTCATTTCGTTCGGACATTGTCGGTAAGAGGGCACTGTTTCGAAGTCGGCCAGCGATGGGCAGAGGCGAGTCGATTAACCACGAGTTGCCTGCGATCAAGAAAGCTGCCTCAGCATCTGGGCTGCCGCTGCTGTCTCTATGCAGCAAATTCCGAGCGAGCGCAGCGAATACAGTGCGCGGACGTAGATCGACCGTCGAGGGTAGCTGTCGTAGCCTGTTCTGTACGTGGCAATGTTGATCTCCACGGAGACAAGCGTCGGAGACGGTAGAGGACGAAGGAGAGCGGAGGCCACTCCGGAGAGCACTTGTCGGAATATGAAGAGGGTAACGCTCGCCTCGGCTGGGAATTTGTGAATAAGAGCCTTTGAGCGCTCGCGCCACGCAGGAAGATAGCGAAGTGGTTTCCACTCGATGCCGAGGCAACGGCAGGGAGGGTTCAGGTAATAAAGGGTCATCTGGAGGGCGATTGAGACGGCCACGTAGGTCTTCGACAGCTCCCGCCAGGCCATCAGCTCCTGCCGTGCCAACCTCTGCCTCTGCACGGCCACCAGGTCATATGTGCGAGTCCGTTCTCCATAATTGGTGACAACAATGACAGAAACGGTAATTCCTGAGGTCTTCTTCTGATCGTGCACAAGAGAGTCGGGCATTGTGGAATCGGTGGGTGAGTCTACTTGTTTACCGGCAGGTGCCCGGGAGACCCAGGGCTTTATACACTCTCCTCCACAGCCTTGCGCCCCTAGACCGCCTACAACTGTGACATGATCCCCTTGCCTGCATGAAGCTGCAGAATACCCTTGAGACTTGCATTTATCGGAAATAAGCGAGACCTTGACCTGCTGGTTCGTGTGGTTCGCGGCACGATTGCCCCTGTACGGCCATCATATCCAGGCCGTCAAGGTCTGTGTGCCACGCGAATCCCGTATTCTACGTATCAACCCACTTACAGCTTCAAGGCAGTTCAAGTCGCTGTGCAACTGGACGAAGTCCCACCCCATCATCTGCGCTAAGGAACGGCCGTCTGGCTCGTCCATTGGTCTGGGATCTTGATGTCGTTGGTCGCAGGCCTTCACCATTGTGACCGGCTTGTCCTTGATGAGCGCTGCAATGCGTCCAAAGTACCGGCTTGGCTCTTCGGATTCGGGTTTGTATACGAGGAAGAAACCATCACCATTCTCGGTCCATGCCTCTGTTAGGCCGACTGGCTCTGTGTCGATCGGGCCCGTGTCGAAGAAGGTTACTGTGCATTCTATACCATCGACTGTGAAACTCTTCTTATGAGAGTCGTAGAGAGTAGGGTGATACTTCTCCTGTTAGCACCGCTTAGTATTATGGACAACGGAAAACCAACCGTTGCGGAGGAAGCCTCCTCGGACGACCATCCGCATATCTGGCGGAGCAGCGTCGTCTTGCCCACGCCTCGCGACCCCAATAGAACAATGTTACAGAAATCAGACAGTCTTCGATGTCCGAACGGGAGAGTTGGAGAACGAGGACGTGCTCGTCGTCCAATTGAGAGCACTGGAGAATGAAGATGTGCTCGTCGTCCGAGCGGCAGAACTGGAGAACGAGGATTTGCTCGTCGTCCGAGCGGGGGAACTGGAGGATGAGGCTGTTCTCGTCGGCCAAGCGGGAGTACTGGATCCCGGTCAATGAGAGGCAAAATCGACCCGGTTCGCCGATGGCAAATGCACTCCTTGATCAAACGCAGAGCCCAAGCAGCAACCACGCAGCCGAAGATTGTCGTGAGCATCACCTGTGACTGGACATTAGGATCCATGCAGCTCATCCCAGTAGGATGTAACGTACCAGATAGAAGAGGGGGATCTCCTCGCTCACAGACGCCAGGAACACGGTAGCTATCAGTAGCAGGGCCGCTGTGACGTGCCGATCGAGGCTGGAATGACCACCCGTCCACATCATGTGGTAGGCCACAGTAGCAGCGGCAACAGTCAACCGTCGGGGGACGAGGCACATTGCAGAAAGCCCCATCGACTCGAGAGCCAGCACGAAGAGCCAAGCATGTCTGTAGCTCTGATGGATTGGGTGGCCTGGAGGCAGGCCCAAGGAGTAGACACGGAGAGACTAAACAGTTAGCCTGAGCCTTCAGTCCGTAGTGGGAGGCGTACATCACTGGAGATCGCACAGGACAGGGCCAGTGCCAAGAGGCGTTCTGGCCAGGTTCCATGCCAGGAGAGAGCAAAGACAAAGAAAGGTATGCCCAGGGAAAGACTGAGGACCGAATGTGCCGACGCCGCACACAAGCACCAGCGGCGCTGCCTCAACTGGTAAGCGTTCAATGCACTCGCGAGTGCTGCGGCAACCAGAAAGGCGAACGCCGCGGCGGTGTAAGGTAGTTCTGATCGCACCATGGTGGGCAAAGCACCTGGCTGCAAGGCAACTGGCTGCCTCGTCTGGGAAATGTGCACATTCTTATAGATGCAGGTAGCTCGACCAGGATGCCGCATAAAGCGTATCACCACGGCGAGCAGGGTATGTTATTCCATCATGGTTTACTCGAGGTGGCGTTCGTACCTGCAAGTACCGCCTGCGCAGTCATGCAGGCTGTTCGCCGGTTATCTCAGGACGAGGACCGCGTGGATCACACCATTCGCCGGAGTAGGGGGGTTCAGAGCGGGCCAATAAGGTGTGTGCCAAAAAACGGTATCATTTTGAAAATGATACCGTTTTTTGGCACACACCTGACAGTCGCCCAGAAACAACCACCGCGCTTCCTCTCGCCGCATACCACCATGCATGATCAACCAATACACTGCAGACTCCAGCTATGGGGCCATTGTATTGAGATCAAAGACACCTGTCCTCCTGATCCGACTGGCCGATGTGCGCAATTCGTGCAAGAGCTGCGCAGCATCTTAGCGAGCGTTGCTCCTCAAAACTCGTTGCAAACTCTGCCTGCCGGCGAGCATGAAGCTTTTCAAGAAGATGCGCATTGCCGAGATCCGCCGTCTCCCGTCTCGGAAGTTGGCCTTGGCGAAGAGATCCAGTCATCCGTGGTGGAAAGACCACGAAAAACACGTCGGGGTAATGACGGTTCTAAGCTTAACACGGACAACACGGAACCTGGTCAATCGCCCGACTCAGATCCTGATGTGTCCGACTTAGACGGTACATACGATGACATCGACAAGAGTGACGACGATATCGACGAGACTGGCAATGACACTGGCAAGGCTGGCAAAGACATCGACAAGGCTGGCAACGACACCGGCAACACTGGCAACGACAAAGTTTCGGCTGTGAAGGCAGGCAAGAAGACAGACGCTGTCCGCGCAGTCATGACTAAGATCAAGGCAGGAATCGAAACTGTACACGCCGTTTGGGATGCAAAGACCAAGCCGTCAGTCCAGATGAATGATTTGCAAGCGAAGCTCGAGGAATTGCGGGATCTCAGATCGAACAGCGACTGCGATTGGGTTCTCAATGCGTCGGACCAACTGTGGGCACTTGCCGATGAGGGCCAACTCGACGTCCGTCGTGGAAACACAATCGTATGGGCATCGCAGATCCTTTCCTCGACCTTGGGGGAGTTTCACAAGGTGATGGCCCGTCGGAAGAAAAGAACACGCGGCAAGGGCGCGCCGCCTCGCGAGAAACGAACACCCACCGCCAGCAGACAGGTCGAAAGGACTCGGCGAAGTTGGGCAGAACTGTCACGTTACTGCCATGAACTTGTGAACGGTGTCTTTGAGAAGCAAGGCGAGATCGCACTTGTGCTGTACTCGATATTTGCTGGTGAGTTGAGGGATGTCACATCGAAATGTATATCTGAACGTGTTGCTCATCAATTCAGTCAAAAACTACAATCTGAGTGTCCTGCGACGGGTCAATAAGGCACAGCGACCCGAGGTGTTTTCGAACCTCGTCGAACAGATCGCGGAACTCCTTCGAGACGAGGAGACGAGTCTGAAGCGCATTCCCCTCCTGTATCCAGTCATAATAGTCAGCACGCTCTGCGAGAGAGAGTGAGTGTCATTTCATCTGAGCCTTGCGAACTGTCTAACCATCATTCAGTCATGCAGAGGTGTGCGAGATGTTGGGACTCAATGGTCTTGCCAAGATGAAGATAGAGCCGTCTCTCGCTTTAGATCTCGGGGACTTCCTGGCCCGCATCGACACGTCGCCCTCCTCTAGCGGCGACGTTACAAGTGACGAAGATTCAGAGGTCGATGAGCATTCCACAGACGGTTCAGAAGGGGCACAGCAACATGACGGAGAGCAGGGGGTCGACTCGGTTCCGGCTTCGACGCAGGACGTCAATGAGGACGCAGCGCAGGATAACAACTCGCCGCTAACAACCAGTTCGACGGATGATGGGTCTGAAGTCGGCTCTGACGGCGAAGACGCGCACCCGGAGATGGATAGCGGGCTCACTGGCGGGATACAAGGATGCACGCCACGGACTGCCGGAGACTCTACGATCCAGGCAGATCTGCCGACACCATCAAACCCCGATCTCGGGACCGAGAACACAGCAGACCTCTCCACGGGCAAGACATCGGCATGTTCTGTTGGCGCGGCGCATATGATGGCGGAGGCGGATGAGAACGTCCCTGCTAGATCTAATAGCGAGGGTGGACTGGGGTTAGGTATGGAGAGGATCGGTAATGACTGGTGCATTGATCCTAGATGGCTTTCTCAGTAGCTTTCCAGAGAAGTGCCACATACGCGATATATCCGTCTTGACCGTCGGTCTCCTGCGGACCCTCTACTTGTAGGACAGCGTGCTTATTGATCTGGATTGTCGACCCAATATCCCATTCCTCATTCACCACACTCCCATTAACGAGCCTAACAACCCGCACATCGCCAATGTTCAACACGGGTATTATAAAACCAATCTCGCCGGGTCCGACAGAGATGCGGTCTCCTTTCCTGGATACAATCATTGTGGGAGCCAAATCCAGGTGAAACCCTGCTGATTCGGCCTTCAACTTTTCCAAAATCTCATCCTATGTTAGATTAGCTACGTCACATTATATAGAGCTATACTCACCTTGGAAGTAAAGAACGCGTTGAGAAGGGCGTCGAACTCCGGCACGTTAGAGCTCCCGGCCCATGGAACCTTTTCACGATTCTCTTTGATAGATATGGTGGCTCGTAGCTTGACCTGCGCTAATACCACATTGCCAGCTTTTGCTGCGAGCTCTACTACGGATTCTTCCGGAGGATACACATGATAATCCATGGTGCCGGGGTTTGTGATCGAAGGATAACGACCCGATGTCGACTGATGGACTAGCAGACCTCTTTTTATGTGAGTAGACCTACAGCCTTACATTCCTTGCTACACAGAGACGGAGGGCCAGTTAATTTTGGTCGCCTTAACGAGGCAGTTGGTCGGGCAGAAATTTTCTGAGTGGGCGAGATTTCGGGGGCTTGCATGGCGGGGGCTTGCGGGACGAGCCGCACACAGACATACACGTTTTGACATCAAATGTGCTGGGCATGTGACGGAAGAAAATTTTCCCGATTCCTTTACTACCTGTACTAGACGTAGCTCCCTGAAGAATAGGAATGATCTTTTCCTTGGGGGAAAGAAAGTCCCTCTATCTCAGTCAATATTTGTCTAAGTAGAAGCATATAGAGACCAGCAACTCACTATTGCCGACTGGCTTCCGGCTTCCGCCATTTGGCGGGGACTTGATCGTCCTCCTGCAGTTCTTCCATGCCCTGGCTCAAGGAGGTCTGATCCTCCTCTTTCTCCCCGACAGAAGAGTCATTGACGTCTATGTCATTGTTTTTTTCAATGTCTTGCTGTGACTTCTCTGTGGCTTGCGAAGGGTTGGCAACAGGCTTATCGGCCATGTTGACGGAGGCAAGGAGTGGTGAGGAGATTGGTTGCGAGAATATCGCTCGTGGCTGGTGCTAGTGGAGGCTGGTGAGGACGTCAAAACTGATGCGGTGTGCTTCTTTAATGCTTCGACAGAGCTGACACAGTTGTTACAGGATAGCCAGTAGACAAGTTTGAAAGACTGAGCATTAGAGAAGACAGGGATGAGGAGCAACTCGAGAGGTGAATCTCTTCGGTGACTCAGGGAGCTCGACAGGGAAGTGATACGGAGGAGGAGACTTAGCAATGGGATCGCAATTGGCGGATCTTTATATACCTATTCAGGACTCAGTCTGCAGAGCTGTGAAGCACTTCCCTTTGACCAGTTCCCCACGTCTCCGGAGCATCTGATCAGGAAGGAGCATACGAGCTGCAGTGATGCGGAACTGCTACGGTAGCAGACCTTCGTTATCTCCGCCTGTGCTGTACCGATGGACAGCTGTTCCTGTAAGTCGCATCATCACCGGGACAGCCCTGGTTCAACACTGCATATGTCGCTATAGACACTAGGCCGCCATTATTGGCCGACATACCGGAGTCCACAAACGAGCCAGCTGTCCTTGCAAGCTGTGAATGCGGGAAACTTTCCGCATCTCGACAGCATGACGAGCCCGCCCAGTCTAAGACACCGCCAGCGAACATGAACATAGTGGCCTGCATGCAGCGAGATCTTCTTCCAACATGTCCTAACAGCTCGTCCATGCTCTAGCATCCTCCTGCACGCGGTGGTCGTTCGTATGAAATTTTTAAATGTACGCCTCACTCCCCTAGTTGTCAAAGGTCAGTCAGATATATAGTTATGTAAACCGGCCGAAGCTACATGTTTCAACCAAGTATAGACGTGCAATATGAATTTAGCGATGGACACTTGTGTTCTATTCCACTATAGTAGAGATAAGTGATGTACTCTCGTAATCACTTCTAACTTCTCGCTTTCTCACGGCTCTCGTAGCTTCTCGTAGCCTCTCGTAGCTTCTCGTAGCTTCTCGTAGCCTCTCGTAGCTTCTTGTAGCCTCTTATAGCCTCTCATAGCCTCTCATAGCCTCTCATAGCCTCTCATAGCCTCTCATAGCCTCTCATAGCCTCTCACAGCCTCTCATAGCCTCTCATAGCCTCTCATAGCCTCTCATAGCCTCTCATAGCCTCTCATAGCCTCTCATAGCTTTTCTTCTTGATGTTACCACGGAACCCCTCACGTGCTTGACTACAGATTTTAGCCTAACCGAGATTTTTGGGCATCGTCACAACCCCGCCCAAACATAAGGGACAACTGGTAGCTTCAAGCTTCACGATCCCATGTCTAGATATGTGAAAGGCGCATTTCTTGCG